>CM038795.1:19537304-19795879 GCA_021764765.1 Vicia sativa | reverse complement strand
ATTTTTCATCCATCCATCAAGGTAAACTTGGTTGGAGTCAGTGTTGGCTTTGACTTTCTCGGCCCTGGTATCTTTCAACCACCCATCTAGGTAAACTTGCTTGGAGTCATGGTTGACTTTCTCGACTCTAGTATCTTTTAACCATCCATCAAGATAAACTTGGTTGGAGTCCGGGTTTACATTTATTTTCTCGCCTCTGGTATCTTTCAACCATCCATCAAGATAAACTTCATTGGAGTCAAGGGAGGATTTTTGGTTCTTCAATGGAGTGGTTTTGAGCCATCCATCAAGATAAGGTTGATCAACTTGGTTCATATATCTTGCAAAGATTCCATTTCCATTCTACAATTCAATTGAATAAATGGATATTAATGAGTGACAAATAAATTACGTGGTTTGAATGATATGTAAGGTTAGAAAAACACTAGTGTGTTATGAGACAAATTCTACTGAATAATGGAAGAAATATTGATTATGTATATATAGCAGATAAATAAATATTTTGAATCATAGAAAATAGCAAGTAGAATGTTTTTAATTTCACTACAGCAAAAAACAATGTAATATTATTAAATCGTATAGAACAACCAGATTCTTAATATGTTGAATGCATGGAAAACAATTAATGAGAAGAATCTTAGAAGCATTCAATAAATTCTACATGCTTATACATGCAAATAAAGATGAAAATGATAGACTATGAAGATGTTGAATTTTTTTAATTTTAACATACATGCACCATTGCAAATAAAGATGAAATACATTATTATGATAAATAAATGATGAAAAATATAAGTATAAAAGATAAAAACAGATGCATGGAAAGTTATTAACTCACAATCAACAAGAGCAGGAGAAAAGGGAAGAGAGACAAAACAACTCTTTGTGCCATTTCTTTCAGTTATGTTATTTTGTTGTGAAATATGAATTGGAGTGGAAGTGAGCGAAGATATTTATAAGGACGTAAGAAGAATAGTACAAATAACTAAGACATTAAGACTTTGTTTGACATAATCATTTTTTAAGTTTATTGTTTATTTCTTATAATTTATATTTTTATTTGTCTAAAATATTTGTTTGTTAACTCTAATTTTGTCATATGTTTTTGTAGCTTATTTATATTAATTTATAACTTATTTTGATAAGTTATTTCAATTAATATATAATTTATCTCTTTTGTTCAATTCTATTATTATAAATTTAAATGAAATTTATTAAAAAAAAATTAGTCATATCATTTCATATTAAGCTACATTAATTTTATAAATTTAAGTTGTTACCTTATGAATCATATGTTTTAGGATTGAAATTAAAAGGTCGTTGAGATTTTTACTTTTTGTACTCAATTAATTTATTACTCAATTTCTTATAAAAAAAAGGACTATTTTTTTTAATCAAAATGAGCCTAACTTTAGAAAATGATGTTTGCACTTAAGCAGTACTAGTATGAAAAATTGAGTTGATTTAGTAATATAGTGTATTTTTAAAGTTCTTTATATAAAAAGTGCAGGACATATAATTTCATTTTTTCCCCTCTTAACTATGAAATTTTAGATTAAAATTAAAATGATATGTCCAACTTAATACTAATATTATGTGGTGATTATGCCTTGAGGATTTTAATTTCCTTACTACTATCAAAATCACAATAATAGTCTAATTCTGTAAAATTCACTTGTGTTATGTTGATTGGTGCTCACTATTAGGGAGAAACATTATCTTATGTTTTTTGATTTTGTGCAAGAGGACATACTAGTATACATCATGAATTATGTCTAATGTTTTGGTTATTATAATGAGTTGTATCAATCATCTGCAAAATCTTCCGTTACCAAAGTCCTAGGAATTTAAAAGATAACAATGAATACGAATCCAGGCATTAAGACAAAATAGTATCACAAGAAACTCTATAATAATGTGTAGAGTTTGAATGTTGTAGTTAATAAGACAAGTTAAGCTGACAAGATCACATGGGGAGCATTTCTTGATTTGTTATTGTACTTTATTTTTTATCAAATGTTTGAAGTAGTACAAAAAAAACACAGATGAAACATATGACTAACAAAACTTTTTATTCATACTACTATGAATGTCAGAGATTCAAATAAAAACGTTAATTCCAAATAAAATAAACAACTACATATGTCTCACAAAAGATGTTTTAATTAAAAAATATGCAGTTTTTAAGATGATAAAAACATTTATTAATTTTAATGATAAATTTAATATCATTATTAAAATATTTGTATTAGTTATAATTACTATAATAGTTAATGAATAAAATTTATATTATATCACAATATATACTTAAAGAATCAATTACTACCATAAATACATAATCACCCTTTGATAATTTTTCCTTTTGAAAACATGTGTCCCTTATATAGGTTAAAAATATACTTATGCACCCACATATATTTATGAATCGAAATGTTGTTCATCTATACCCATTTTTCTATAATATTAAAAACCTTTGCAATTTTAATTTTTTAATATTAAATTATTTATTTTTGTTCAAAGGAATTTTTTTTAATTTATTATTATATTACTTTACTTCTTTTTTATATATTACATTTAGTTTAATTACTTCTTATATATATATTTATGAAAACAAATCACTAAAGTAATGGTTGGGAGTTAGGTCAAACATTTTTCATGAATTTAGTAATTAAATTAAATTAAAGTTTGACATTTAAAAAAAATGATAATAATATTTGAAATTATGTTTTATAAAATACACTAATTATAATTTTTACATGTAATAATTTGGAAATTAAGTCGTTAAAAATTCGTGAGATAATAAAAAATATATGATGAACAAATATTTTTTAGCAAAAAAAAATAGTTAAATTTTCTTTTTTAAATATCGACAAAACAAAAATGGAAATAATTATAATACATTAATTAAAATTTTATCACATTTCAATTTTATTTTCTAAATTTTCGAGAATTAATTTATTAAAAAAATTATTTAAAACATATTATACATGAAACAAATATTTATCACAAAACTACTTACAAAACATAGAAAGAATATTGGATAAAATATTTCTCATGGCTAAACATAATAGAAAATTTTGACAAGGATTTGTTATTGACATTTAGTGTTCGTATTGCAATTATAGTCATAGAGAAATGGAGTGTGTCTCACTTGATAGCTGATCAGTGGTATTTACGCAATTATTTCTCATATATTTTACTTAAGAGTTTCTTGCATGTGTCAAGCGTTTTAATTTATTTGACCATATTTTATACTTTGGTTGTGTGTTTTAATGTTTTCAGGTTCAAAAGACTAAATTGGGACTAATCGCTGCAATATTCAGAGTTTCGGAGAAAATCAAAAATTCACCTTCAAAATGCTTGACAAGGCCACCCGTGTCACTTGACACTTGTCGTGTCAGGATGTAAATATTGGCCAAAGAGGAAGTCAGGGTGTGATACGGCCACCCGTGTCACCTAACATTGGGTGTGTCACCTGACATGGGCCATGTCACCTAACATTTGCCATGTCAGGATTCCTGAACCAAGAATTTACATATTAAATTGCCAAAGTCCAAAACAGCACTGTGTTGCACGACACCGTGTCAGCTTGTGAAGTTGATTTTAGTATTTTGGGTTACTTTGTTCATTAGTTGTCCCGTGAGGGTGTTTTGGGTATTTCCAACCGACCTAAATGAGTTTTTTCTATTTAGAGGAGTTTGCATGATGAATTAGGGGACATTTTAGACGATTAAAGATTGGCACGATTGAAGATTGGGTTTTTGAAGAGCTTTGGAGACGGAGATTCCTTCATGTGCGATAGCTATTGAAGATCGAAGAATAATCCTATAATAACCAAAACATTCTTGATAACCAAATGCTTGGATTCATCACAATTTTTAATGGACATTGAAATTAGGATAGAATGTAAAGGTTTTTCACTAAGGACTTAGAGAAAGATAATTTTAAGAACTGGTAGTTGATGTTGATGAACTTGTTGAAAAGAGCAAGAGCCAAAGTTATCATATGACAAATCACACACTCACTCCTAGCAAGCTTTAATCACACTAGAAATAGTCATATTTTACATTCTACCATTTTAAACACATGCAAGGATTTGTTGCAAACAAAACACAACTAATAGTTTTTGTTTAATTGAACCATAATTTTAACTCAGTATTGTAATGCAGTCCTTGAGATCAATATCTTGGAAATTCCCCTACTATAACTACATTGCAAAAATAGTACACTTTCTATTTTTCTGATCATGTTTTTGGCGCCGTTTTCGGGGAATGCAAACGTACAGTGTTCTAATTTTGTTCAATTAAAATTTTGTTGCTCTTCAACTAATATTTTATTTTCAGTTTAATTGTTTTTATTTTTGTTCTGTTGTTACTAATATGCGTCTAATATTTTCATGCGAGCACACCCCTCAACTAATTTTCCTTTTGACGCAGATATTTAAAGGACGCCAAAAAATGTTCCATCCTTTCTCGTTAAGTGTGTGTTCCGATGCGATTTCATAGAAATGTGTCACAAACTATTTTTTCTTTTCAATGTGATTGATACTTTATGTACTATTTATTAATAACTTATTTGTGTTCATTCTTTTTGGACTAGGTTATATTCCTTGTTATTTTTTGGAGTTTATCATTTATGGTGCTCACAGGGAGATACTAGTTTGTAGTGTGATTCACGCATAGTGTCTATCACATGTGACTATGTTCAATTAGTTTTATTTTTTAAATTATTATCTCTGTAGAAGAGTTAGTTTTATTGTCATGTCAAGTGAGTAACGTTTCTGTCCGTGCTTCATAGATGTCTACATTATAAGAATTTTAGCATTCCTTGTTTAACTACTATTGAATAAGGCCTATCAAGATTTTGTTGTTGCAACATCAACTCATCAACTATTCTTGTATCCAAATAAAATTATATTCCAAACAAACCACATCAATCAATATCACTCTTGAAATCTTTAAGCAAAATTGGGAATTATTTAGAGTAGCAACAAGATCAAGCCGAGGTGTATGTGGACTCGGTAAAGCATGTGTTAGATTAGAGTGTCTAGTGGAAAGTCTGGAAAATCTTGGAGTAGATGAGTAAAGCTGGCTTCTTATTGAATTGCATCATGGCGCTGAAGCTAGTTGCTTCAGACTTTCTCTTTAACATCCTTCGACCCGTCTTGATGTCAGGTTTTCTGAAGATGTTGCTCAATAGCATTTATATGCTTTTGTTCGCGTGTTAGGGGTTTTTCCCATCGCTGGTTTATGTGGCTGCTTTTCTTAGTATCAAACTTGTTTCATTTAATCCACCAAAAAAAATATATGTTTCTCTATTTTTAAATGTTTATCCATTTCCAAGATATTCTAATTGGAATATATTACACCTATATTGTATGCTATTTTTATATGTTTGATTTGGTATATTTGAATTGTTTGAGAGTGATTATCATGATATAATCATGCAAAGTGAAAGAAAAAGATACAATGTGTGACTAGATGGAGAACTAATAGAAGTGACTATATACATTAATTACTTAACACCGCTTTAACTCTCGGGAAAAATATAAATATTATATGACATCCACTTAGTATTTCAATAATTTTTTTGTCTAAGCAAAACAATTATTTTCACACCATTTTCACATAACAAATTGATGGTTATTTTTAACTAATTTATTTAGTACACAAACCCAATAACTTATTTAGTGCCCAAACAAAAAACAAGAGCTTAATTAGTACAAAACAACAATAATCAAGTTTTTTTGCACAAGCAAATCCTTATTTAATACTCAACCAAGAGTTTAATTAGTACACAATAATAACCAAACATATTTCCACTAAGTTGGAACAAAATTAGAACACAAACATAACCTTACTTAGTATACGGAAATTAAGACATTAAAATACACATACACCGATTAATATATATGAACTAGTTTTCTTTCAACCAACCATCAAGGTAAACTTGGTTGGAATTAGGGGGTGAATTTTCTTTCTAAGCTCGTGTATCTTTCAACCATCCATCAAGATATACTTGGTTGGATTCAGCGTTGGATTTTGCGTTTTCGGTTCGGGTATCTTTCAACCATCCATCAAGATATACTTGGTTGGAGTTAGGGTTGGATTTTATGTTTTCAGTTCGGGTATCTTTCAACCATCCATCAAGGTAAACTTGGTTGGAGTTAGGGTTTGATTTTTCTCTCTCAGCTCGAGTATCTTTCAACCATCCATCAAGGTAAACTGCGTTGGAATCATGAGTGGATTTTTCTTTCTCAGCTCGAATATCTTTCAACCAACCATCAAGGTAAACCTGGTTGTTATCAGTGGTTGATTTTTCTTTTCCAGCACGAATATCTTTCAACCATCCATCAAGTTAAACTTGGTTGGAGCTAGGGCTAGATTTTTCCTTCTCAGCTCTGATATCTTTCAACCATCCGTCAAGGTAAACTTGGTTGGAGTCAGCGGTAGATTTTGCCTTTTCATGACGAATATCTTTCAACCATCCATCAAGGTATACTTGGTTGGAGCTAGGGCTAGATTTTTCCTTCTCAGCTCTAATATCTTTCAACCATCCGTCAAGGTAAACTTGGTTGGAGTCAGCAGTAGATTTTGCCTTTTCATGACGAATATCTTTCAACCATCCATCAAGGTAAACTTGGTTGGAGTTAGGGCTAGATTTTTCTTTCTCAGCTCGAGTATCTTTCAACCATCCATCAAGGTAAACTTGGTTAGAGTCAGGGTTGACTTTGGATTTCTCGGATCTGATATTTTTCAACCATCCATCAAGGTAAACTTGGTTGGAGTCAGTGTTTGCTTTGACTTTCTCGGCCTTGGTATCTTTCAACCATCCATCTAGGTAAACTTGGTTGGAGTCATCGTTGGATTTGGCTTTCGACTCGTATCTTTTAACCACCCATCAAGATAAACATTGTTTGATTCAATGTTGGATTTTTCTCTGGTTCGAGTATCTTTCAACCATCCATCAAGATAGACTTGGGTGGAGTCGGTGGGTTTTACTTTCTCTTCGAGTATCTTTCAACCATCCATCAAGGTAAACTTGGTTAGAGTCGGGTTGACTTTGGATTTCTCGCTCTAATATTTTCAGCCATCCATCAAGGTAAACTTGGTTGGAGTCGTTGGCTTTGACTTTCTCCCCGGTATCTTTCAACCATCCATCTAGGTAAACTTGGTTGGAGTCATGGTTGGCTTCCTCGACTCTAGTATCTTTTAACCATCCATCAAGATAAATTTGGTTGGAGTCCGGGTTTACATTTATTTTCTCGCCTCTGGTATCTTTCAACCATCCATCAAGATAAACTTCATTGGAGTCAAGGGAGGATTTTTGGTTCTTCAATGGAGTGTTTTTGAGCCATCCATCAAGATAAGGTTGATCAACTTGGTTCATATATCTTGCAAAGATTCCATTTCCATTCTACAATTCAATTGAATAAATGGATATTAATGAGTGACAAATAAATTACGTGGTTTGAATGATATGTAAGGTTAGAAAAACACTAGTGTGTTATGAGACAAATTCTACCGAATAATGGAAGAAATATTGATTATGTATATATAGCAGATAAATAAATATTTTGAATCATAGAAAATAGCAAGTAGAATATTTTTAATTTCACTACAGCAAAAAACAATGTAATATTATTAAATCGTATAGAACAACCAGATTCTTAATATGTTGAATGCATGGAAAACAATTAATGAGAAGAATCTTAGAAGCATGCAATAAATTCTACATGCTTATACATGCAAATAAAGATGAAAATGATAGACTATGCAATAAATTCTACATGCTTATACATGCAAATAAAGATGAAAATGATAGACTATGAAGATGTTGAATTTTTTTCATTTTAACATACATGCACCATTGCAAATAAAGATGAAATAAATTATTATGATAAAGAAATTGTGAGATATTGGGTCGAACTCTATTGTGTCGAAGGATGCTAGGGTTGTTAGCATCGAATTGGGCCTGTTTGTTATGTCCAATTGGTTAAGTTAGCTTGTACCCTAAGTTAGCTTGTAATGGGTATTTGTGATAAAAGCCCATTAGTTTAGTATGTTAGGTTTATTATAAATAGCATACTAGTCTCTCATCATTGCATATTGCAAATCCTAATTTAAGATGAGAGGGTTATTTGTTATTCTTGTATACTTGTAATCTTGGTTTTAAGATAAAGGAAAGAATAACAGTTAATAACCAATCCTTGTGTTCATCGTGTTCTTCATTCTTTTTCCCTACAAGCTTATATATATTTGTTTTAAGGCATCCGATTCACAACAAATTGGTGCGGTGAGCGTGGAGAAGATGCCTTCGACAAAGTATGAGATTGAAAAGTTCACCGGAGTGAACGATTTCGTCCGTGGCGCTTGAAGATGAAAGCCCCACCGGTTCACAGGTTGTTTGGAAGTTGAGGAGAGTCACCATGAACGAAGAGTTGACGGCAAGAGAAGAAGGCAATGATAGAGAAGGCCCACGCAATTTTGTTGAGCCTTGGTGATAAGGTTCTTCGATGTATCAAAGGAGACGACGGGTAGGGTTATGGGTGAAACTTGAAAGTTTGTACATGACTAAATCGTTGGTGAATCGACTCTACTCAAGCAAGCTTTGTATTCATTCAAGATGATTGAAGACAAAGTGTTATGAGCAGTTGGATATGTTCAACAAGTCGATTCTTGATCTTGAAAATATTGATGTGAAGATTGATAATGAAGATCAAGCTGTTGTGCGCGTTGCCCGGATCACATGCCCACTTCAAAGAAACTCTTGTATGGAAGGGAGTCCCGACCTTTGAAGAGGTTCAATCACCTTGTATTCGAAAGACTTGAATGAACGAAGGAGCATAAACCTTCGACGGTTGGTGAAGGTTTGGCCGTTAAAGGAAAATTCTTGAAAGGATAATAAGTTCGACAAGAAGAAAGGTAAAAGTCGCAGAAGTTTTACGGTGAAGCATCCGTATTCGATGCTATCATTGTAGAAGGAGGGTCACACAAGAAAAGTGTGCCCGAACGCTGAAAGATCATGGAGGAAAGGATAATGGCAATGCAATTATTGTTCAAGATGATTTCGACTCATCCGATGTTCTTGTGGTTTCAAGCAACTCGTCAAGGAATGGATTATGGATTCGCACTTGGCACATGACTCCAAACAAAGACTTATTCGAGGAATTATGTGATCAAGATGGTGGATCCGTATTGGGAAACAACAAAGCTTGCAAGATTGCGGTATTGATCCGTGAGATTCAAACTCCATGATGAGTCAATAAGGTTATTGATCAAGTCGTATGTACTGATTAAGAGAAATTTGATTTCTCTTGGTGAATTCGACAAGAAAGGATATGTTTTCAAGGAGAGAAAAGTATCCTAAGAGTCATGAAGGGTCGAAGGAAGTCTTGAGAGGCGTGAAGAAACAAGGCTTGTATACCCTTGTGGTGAAGTTGTAAGTGGTTCGACAAATGTTGCATCCACGAAACCGTTGTCGAAGATGTAATCGCACATGAGATTAGGCCATGTCTGAAAGGGTCCGTCGAATTGGGAAACAAAATTTGCTTGGTGGAGACAAAGTCAAAAGTCAAGTTTTGTGAACCCCGTGTACTTGGAAAATCTTGTAGAGTGAAGTTCAACAAAGGCAAACAAAGAACACATGGATCCCTTGATTACATCCATGCCGATCTTTGGGGCCCAAGGTGTCCATCACATTCAGAGCAAGGTATTTTCTATCCATAGTAGATGACTATTCCGAAAGTTATGGGTATTCATTCGAAGACTAAGGATGAAACTTTGAGAATTTCAAAGGTTGGAAGACTCGTCGAAAACCAAACGCGAGAAAGGTCAAGAGGTTCGTAATGCATAATGGTCTTGAATTTTGCAATGAGGCATTCGACAACTTTTGTGCGCCCGGTATTGCAAGGCACGAACCGCAGGCACTCCACAACAAAATGGTTTTGAAAGGTTTAATCGAACCATCTTGAGAGAGTTAGATGCATGTTGACTAGTGATGGCTTAAAGAAGGTGTTTTAATGAGGTCCTTCGACAAGAACATATCCGATAAATAGATGTCCTTCGATGCGTAGATATGAAGACACCAAGAAGTTTGGTCGGACATCCACCAAATCTCGACAACCGAGAGTATTTGCGTAGCCTATGCTCACATTAGGCAAGACAAGGTCGAACCTAGAGCTCTTAAATGCATGTTCCCGGATACCCGAGGGAGTCAAAGCTTATAGGCTATGGTGCCAGAGTCGTCACGTAAGGATTATCACCGAGATGTTGTTTTCAATGAAGTGAAATGGCTTTCAAGAAAACGGATGATGTTGGTCAAGTGCGAAGTATCGGACGAAGAGTGGAAAGATATTCCCTGAGGTGAGCATGTTGATGCCAATTGCATATCCCGATAAAGTCGAAGAAGCATGATGCTGATGAAGTTGAGGAAACTGATGACTATCTATTGGCAAGAGATAGGACACGAAGAGTCATCAAACCACCTCAAGGGGTATGCAGATCTTATAGCTTATGCCTTAATCTGCAAGTGAGGTTCGACGAAGAACCAAGAGACCATAAGGAAGTTATGAGGAGTCGAATAAGACCGAATGGTCAAGGCCATGGATGATGAGATGAAGTCTCTTCATGATAACAACACTTGGGAATTGATCAAGAAACCGCTAGAGCCAGTTAGTCACCGTAAATGGATTTTCAAAGTTAAGGAAGGAATCAAGGAGTGGCATCGAAAAGATACAAGGCAAGGTTGGTTGCAAGGGTTTCACTCGAAAGAAGGTATAGATTTCAATGATGTGTTTTCTCCGTTAGAAGCATAGGTCCATTCGAATGTTGCTTGCCATGGTGGCACAGTCGATCTTGAACGAACAGATGGATGTGAAGATGCGTTCTTGTATGGTGATCTAGATGAAACAATCATGAGGCACCAAGGGTATGTCGAAAAGGAAAGGATTATGTGTGCAAGTTGAATAGATCCTTATATGGCTGAAACAATCTCCTCGACAGTGGAATAGGAGATTCGACAAATTCATGACACGCATAAGTTTCGTTAGAAGTCGGACCACCGTGTTTACTTCATTTCCCCCGTAATTCATTTGTTATTTTGTTGCTTTATGTTGATGATATTCTCATAGCAAGTAACAATGTCGAAGAGGTATTGAGGGTGAAGGCGAACTCAATAAGGAGTTCAAATGAAGGATCTAGGAGCATCTTCCGTGATTCTTGGAATTGACATTCAAGAGATAGAAAAGTTATGCTTATCTCAAGAGGCATATTTACGAAAGATTCTCGAAAAGTTTGGTATGTCGAATTCAAGCCGTTGACTCCAACAAACCCTCAATTCAAGTTGAGTATTGATCAATGTCCCAAGATCGAGGTCAAAAGAACGATATGAATAGCATCCCATATGCTAATGTAGTAGGTTCTTTGATGTATGCTATGGTTTGTACTAGACCCGACATAGCATATGCGTAGTCTTGTGCGTACATGGCGAATCCGAAAGGCTCACCGCAAGCATTGAAGTGGATTCTAAGGTACATAAATGGGTCTCGAACGTAGTCTTAATTTATGGTGGAGCCTTTGGTGAAGATAGTAAAGCAAAGAATCGAAGGATATGTCGACTGATTATGCAGTTGTATGGATTCCGAAAATCTATTTCGGATATGTTTTCACTATGTTTGGTACTATTAGTTGAAAGCAACACTTCGAAGGTTGTTGCATTATCAACCAAGCGGAATATATTGCTTTAACAAGTGAAAGAAGCATTGTGGCTTGAAGGTTTTGCTAAGGAGTCAAAATTCAAGGGAAGTTATCACCGTAAATGTGATAGTCACACACCGTCAAGAATTCACTATCATGAGTGAACCAAACACATTGATGTGAGGTTGCATTTCGTCGAGGGTAATCGAGCGGAGAAGTCCAAGTGTCAAGGCTTCGACAGATCATAATCATATGATCACCAAGACATTGCCTAGTTGCAAGTTTTTCCACCGTATGCATGATAAAGTGCATGAAGAAAACTAATTCGTTAGTTGATAATAGAGTTTGTTCCAAGGTGGAGATTTGTGAGATATTGGGTCGAACTCTATTGTGTCGAAGGATGCTAGGTTGTTAGCATCGAATTGGGCCTGCTTGTTATGTCCAATTGGTTGTTAGCTTGTACCCTAAGTTAGCTTGTAATGGGTATTTGTGATAAAAGCCCATTAGTTTAGTATGTTAGGTTTATTATAAATAGCATACTAGTCTCTCATCATTGCATATTGCAAATCCTAATTTAAGATGAGAGGGTTATTTGTTATTCTTGTATACTTGTAATCTTGGTTTTAAGATAAAGGAAGAATAACAGTTAATAACCAATCCTTGTGTTCATCGTGTTCTTCATTCTTTTTCCCTACAAGCTTATATATATTTGTTTTAAGGCATCCGATTCACAACAGAAATGATGAAAAATATAAGTATAAAAGATAAAAACAGATGCATGGAAAGTTATTAACTCACAATCAACAAGAGCAGGAGAAAAGGGAAGAGAGACAAAACAACTCTTTGTGCCATTTCTTTCAGTTATGTTATTTTGTTGTGAAATATGAATTGGAGTGGAAGTGAGCCAAGATATTTATAAGGACGTAAGAAGAATAGTACAAATAACTAGGACATTAAGACTTTGTTTGACAAAATCATTTTTTAAGTTTATTGTTTATTTCTTATAATTTATATTTTTATTTGTCTAAAATATTTGTTTGTTAACTCTAATTTTGTCATATGTTTGTAGCTTATTTATATTAATTTATAAGTTATTTTGATAAGTTATTTCAATTAAGATATAATTTATCTATTTTGTTTTAATTCTATTATTATAAATTTAAATGAAATTTATTAAAAAAAATTAGTCATATCATTTCATATTAAGCTACATTAATTTTATAAATTTAAGTTGTTACCTTATGAATCATATGTTTTAGGATTGAAATTGAAAGGTCGTTGAGATTTTTACTTTTTGTACTCAATTAATTTATTACTCAATTTCTTATAAAAAAAGGACTATTTTTTTTAATCAAAATGAGCCTAGCTTTAGAAAATGATGTTTGCACTTAAGCAGTACTAGTATGAAAAATTGAGTTGATTTTGTAATATAGTGTATTTTTAAAGTTCTTTATATAAAAAGTGCAGGACATATAATTTCATTTTTTCCCCTCTTAACTATGAAATTTTAGATTAAAATTAAAATGTTATGTCCAACTTAATACTAATATTATGTGGTGATTATGCCTTGAGGATTTTAATTTCCTTACTGCTATCAAAATCACAACAATAGTCTAATTCTGTAAAATTCACTTGTGTTATGTTGATTGGTGCTCACTATTAGGGAGAAACATTATCTTATGTTTCTTGATTTTGTGCAAGAGGACATACTAGTATACATCATGAATTATGTCTAATGTTTTGGTTATTATAATGAGTTGTATCAATCATCTGCAAAATCTTCCGTTACCAAAGTCCTAGGAATTTACAAGATAACAATGAATATGAATTCAGGCATTAAGACAAAATAGTATCACAAGAAACTCTATAATAATGTGTAGAGTTTGAATGTTGTAGTTAATAAGACAAGTTAAGCTGACAAGATCACATGGGGAGCATTTCTTGATTTGTTATTGTACTTTATTTTTTATCAAATGTTTGAAGTAGTACAAAAAAAACACAGATGAAACATATGACTAACAAAACTTTTTATTCATACTACTATGAATGTCAGAGATTCAAATAAAAACGTTAACTCCAAATAAAATAAACAACTATATATGTCTCACAAAAGATGTTTTAATTAAAAAATATGCAGTTTTTTAAGATGATAAAAACATTTATTAATTTTAATGATAAATTTAATATCATTATTAAAATATTTGTATTAGTTATAATTACTATAATAGTTAATGAATAAAATTTATATTATATCACAATATATACTTAAAGAATCAATTACTACCATAAATACAGAATCACCCTTTGATAATTTTTCCTTTTGAAAACATGTGTCCCTTATATAGGTTAAAAATATACTTATGCACCCACATATATTTATGAATCGAAATGTTGTTCATCTATACCCATTTTTCTATAATATTAAAAACCTTTGCAATTTTAATTTGTTAATATTAAATTATTTATTTTTGTTCAAAAGAATTTTTTTAATTTATTATTATATTACTTTACTTCTTTTTTATATATTACATTTAGTTTAATTACTTCTTATATATATTTATGAAAACAAATCACTAAAGTAATGGTTGGGAGTTAGGTCAAACATTTTTCATGAATTTAGTAATTAAATTAAATTAAAGTTTGACATTTAAAAAAAATGATAATAATATTTGAAATTATGTTTTATAAAATACACTAATTATAATTTTTACATGTAATTATTTGGAAATTAAGTCATTAAAAATTCGTGAGATAGTAAAAAACTATATGATGAACAAATATTTTTTAGCAAAAAAAAATAGTTAAATTTTCTTTTTTAAATATCGTCAAAATAAAAATGGAAATAATTATAATACATTAATTAAAATTTTATCACATTTCGATTTTATTTTCTAAATTTTCGAGAATTAATTTATTAAAAAAACTATTTAAAACATATTATACATGAAACAAATATTTATCACAAAACTACTTACAAAACATAGAAAGAATATTGGATAAAATATTTCTCATGGCTAAACATAATAGAAAATTTTGACAAGGCTTTGTTATTGACATTTAGTGTTCGTATTGCAATTATAGCCATAGAGAAATGGAGTGTGTCTCACTTGATAGCTGATCAGTGGTATTTACGCAGTTATTTCTCATATATTTTACTTAAGAGTTTCTTGCATGTGTCAAGCGTTTTAATTTATTTGACCACATTTTATACTTTGGTTGTGTGTTTTAATGTGTTCAGGTTCAAAAGACTAAATTGGGACTAATCGGTGCAATATTCAGAGTTTCGGAAAAAGTCAAAAATTCACCTTCAAAATGCTTGACAAGGCCACCCGTGTCACTTGACACTTGTCGTGTCAGGATGTAAATATTGGCCAAAGAGGAAGTCAGGGTGTGATACGGCCACCCGTGTCACCTAACATTGGGTGTGTCACCTGACATGGGCCATGTCACCTAACATTGGCCATGTCAGGATTCCTGAACCAAGAATTTACATATTAAATTGCCAAAGTCCAAAACGGGCACCCGTGTTGCCTGACACAACCGTGTCAGCTTGTGAAGTTGATTTTAGTATTTTGGGTTACTTTGTTCATTAGTTGTCCCGTGAGGGTGTTTTGGGTATTTCCAACCGACCTAAATGAGTTTTTTCTATTTAGAGGAGTTTGCATGATGAATTAGGGGACATTTTAGACGATTAAAGATTGACACGATTGAAGATTGGGTTTTTGAAGAGCTTTGGAGACGGAGATTCCTTCATGTGCGATAGCTATTGAAGATCGAAGAATAATCCTATAATAACCAAAACATTCTTGATAACCAAATGCTTGGATTCATCACAATTTTTAATGGACATTGAAATTAGGATAGAATGTAAAGGTTTTTCACTAAGGACTTAGAGAAAGATAATTTTAAGAACTGGTAGTTGATGTTGATGAACTTGTTGAAAAGAGCAAGAGCCAAAGTTATCATATGACAAATCACACACTCACTCCTAGCAAGCTTTAATCACACTAGAAATAGTCATATTTTACATTCTACTATTTTAAACACATGCAAGGATTTGTTGCGAACAAAACACAACTAATAGTTTTTGTTTAATTGAACCATAATTTTAACTCAGTATTGTAATGCAGTCCTTGAGATCAATATCTTGGAAATTCCCTACTATAACTACATTGCAAAAATAGTACACTTTCTATTTTTCTGATCATGTTTTTGGCGCCGTTTTCGGGGAATGCAAACGTACAGTGTTCTAATTTTGTTCAATTAAAATTTTGTTGCTCTTCAACTAAAATTTTATTTTCAGTTTAATTGTTTTTATTTTTGTTCATTGTTACTAATATGCGTCTAATATTTTCATGCGAGCACACCCCTCAACTAATTTTCCTTTTGACGCAGATATTTAAAGGACGCCAAAAAATGTTCCATCCTTTCTCATTAAGTGTGTGTTCCGATGCGATTTCATAGAAATGTGTCACAAACTATTTTTTCTTTTCAATGTGATTGATACTTTATGTACTATTTATTAATAACTTATTTGTGTTCATTCTTTTTGGACTAGGTTATATTCCTTGTTATTTTTTGGAGTTTATCATTTATGGTGCTCACAGGGAGATACTAGTTTGTAGTGTGATTCACGCATAGTGTCTATCACATGTGACTATGTTCAATTAGTTTTATTTTTTAAATTATTATCTCTGTAGAAGAGTTAGTTTTATTGTCATGTCAAGTGAGTAACGTTTCTGTCCGTGCTTCATAGATGTCTACATTATAAGAATTTTAGCATTCCTTGTTTAACTATTATTGAATAAGGCCTATCAAGATTTTGTTGCTGCAACATCAACTCATCAACTATTCTTGAATCCAAATAAAATTATATTCCAAACAAACCACATCAATCAATATCACTCTTGAAATCTTTAAGCAAAATTGGGAATTATTTAGAGTAGCAACAAGATCAAGCCGAGGTGTATGTGGACTCGGTAAAGCATGTGTTAGATTAGAGTGTCTAGTGGAAAGTCTGGAAAATCTTGGAGTAGATGAGTAAAGCTGGCTTCTTATTGAATTGCATCATGGCGCTGAAGCTAGTTGCTTCAGACTTTCTCTTTAACATCCTTCGACCCGTCTTGATGTCAGGTTTTCTGAAGATGTTGCTCAATAGCATTTATATGCTTTTGTTCGCGTGTTAAGGGTTTTTCCCATCGCTGGTTTATGTGGCTGCTTTTCTTAGTATCAAACTTGTTTCATTTAATCCACCAAAAAAAAATATATGTTTCTTTATTTTTAAATGTTTATCCATTTCCAAGATATTCTAATTGGAATATATTACACCTATATTGTATGCTATTTTTATATGTTTGATTTGGTATATTTGAATTGTTTGAGAGTGATTATCATGATATAATCATGCAAAGTGAAAGAAAAAGATACAATGTGTGACTAGATGGAGAACTAATAGAAGTGACTATATACATTAATTACTTAACACCGCTTTAACTCTCGGGAAATATAAATATTATATGACATCCACTTAGTATTTCAATAATCTTTTTGTCTAAGCAAAACAATTATTTTCACACCATTTTCACATAACAAATTGATGGTTATTTTTAACTAATTTATTTAGTACACAAACCCAATAACTTATTTAGTGCCCAAACAAAAAACAAGAGCTTAATTAGTACAAAACAACAATAATCAAGTTTTTTTGCACAAGCAAATCCTTATTTAATACTCAACCAAGAGTTTAATTAGTACACAATAATAACCAAACATATTTCCACTAAGTTGGAACAAAATTAGAACACAAACATAACCTTACTTAGTATACGGAAATTAAGACATTAAAATACACATACACCGATTAATATATATGAACTAGTTTTCTTTCAACCAACCATCAAGGTAAACTTGGTTGGAATTAGGGGGTGAATTTTCTTTCTAAGCTCGTGTATCTTTCAACCATCCATCAAGATATACTTGGTTGGATTCAGCGTTGGATTTTGCGTTTTCGGTTCGGGTATCTTTCAACCATCCATCAAGATATACTTGGTTGGATTCAGCGTTGGATTTTGCGTTTTCGGTTCGGGTATCTTTCAACCATCCATCAAGATAAACTTGGTTGGAGTTAGGGTTGGATTTTGTGTTTTCAGTTCGGGTATCTTTCAACCATCCATCAAGGTAGACTTGGTTGGAGTTAGGGTTTGATTTTTCTCTCTCAGCTCGAGTATCTTTCAACCATCCATCAAGGTAAACTGCGTTGGAATCATGAGTGGATTTTTCTTTCTCAGCTCGAATATCTTTCAACCAACCATCAAGGTAAACCTGCTTGTTATCAGTGGTTGATTTTTCTTTTCCAGCACGAATATCTTTCAACCATCCATCAAGGTAAACTTGGTTGGAGCTAGGGCTAGATTTTTCCTTCTCAGCTCTGATATCTTTCAACCATCCGTCAAGGTAAACTTGGTTGGAGTCAGCGGTAGATTTTGCCTTTTCATGACGAATATCTTTCAACCATCCATCAAGGTATACTTGGTTGGAGCTAGGGCTAGATTTTTCCTTCTCACTCGATATCTTTCAACCATCCGTCAAGGTAAACTTGGTTGAGTCGGTAGATTTTGCCTTTTCATGACGAATATCTTTCAACCATCCATCAAGGTAAACTTGGTTGGAGTTAGGGCTAGATTTTTCTTTCTCAGCTCGAGTATCTTTCAACCATCCATCAAGGTAAACTTGGTTAGAGTCAGGGTTGACTTTGGATTTCTCGGATCTGATATTTTTTAACCATCCATCAAGGTAAACTTGGTTGGAGTCAGTGTTTGCTTTGACTTTCTCGGCCTTGGTATCTTTCAACCATCCATCTAGGTAAACTTGGTTGGAGTCATCGTTGGATTTGGCTTTCTCGACTCTGGTATCTTTTAACCACCCATCAAGATAAACATTGTTTGATTCAATGTTGGATTTTTCTCTTGCGGTTCGAGTATCTTTCAACCATCCATCAAGATAGACTTGGGTGGAGTCAGGGGTGGGTTTTACTTTCTCAGTTCGAGTATCTTTCAACCATCCATCAAGGTAAACTTGGTTAGAGTCAGGGTTGACTTTGGATTTCTCGGCTCTAATATTTTTCAGCCATCCATCAAGGTAAACTTGGTTGGAGTCAGTGTTGGCTTTGACTTTCTCGGCCCTGGTATCTTTCAACCATCCATCTAGGTAAACTTGGTTGGAGTCATGGTTGGCTTCCTCGACTCTAGTATCTTTTAACCATCCATCAAGATAAATTTGGTTGGAGTCCGGGTTTACATTTATTTTCTCGCCTCTAGTATCTTTCAACCATCCATCAAGATAAACTTCATTGGAGTCAAGGGAGGATTTTTGGTTCTTCAATGGAGTGTTTTTGAGCCATCCATCAAGATAAGGTTGATCAACTTGGTTCATATATCTTGCAAAGATTCCATTTCCATTCTACAATTCAATTGAATAAATAGATATTAGTGAGTGACAAATAAATTACGTGGTTTGAATGATATGTAAGGTTAGAAAAACACTAGTGTGTTATGAGACAAATTCTACCGAATAATGGAAGAAATATTGATTATGTATATATAGCAGATAAATAAATATTTTGAATCATAGAAAATAGCAAGTAGAATATTTTTAATTTCACTACAGCAAAAAACAATGTAATATTATTAAATCGTATAGAACAACCAGATTCTTAATATGTTGAATGCATGGAAAACAATTAATGAGAAGAATCTTAGAAGCATGCAATAAATTCTACATGCTTATACATGCAAATAAAGATGAAAATGATAGACTATGCAATAAATTCTACATGCTTATACATGCAAATAAAGATGAAAATGATAGACTATGAAGATGTTGAATTTTTTTCATTTTAACATACATGCACCATTGCAAATAAAGATGAAATAAATTATTATGATAAAGAAATGATGAAAAATATAAGTATAAAAGATAAAAACAGATGCATGGAAAGTTATTAACTCACAATCAACAAGAGCAGGAGAAAAGGGAAGAGAGACAAAACAACTCTTTGTGCCATTTCTTTCAGTTATGTTATTTTGTTGTGAAATATGAATTGGAGTGGAAGTGAGCCAAGATATTTATAAGGACGTAAGAAGAATAGTACAAATAACTAGGACATTAAGACTTTGTTTGACAAAATCATTTTTTAAGTTTATTGTTTATTTCTTATAATTTATATTTTTATTTGTCTAAAATATTTGTTTGTTAACTCTAATTTTGTCATATGTTTGTAGCTTATTTATATTAATTTATAAGTTATTTTGATAAGTTATTTCAATTAATATATAATTTATCTATTTTGTTTTAATTCTATTATTATAAATTTAAATGAAATTTATTAAAAAAAATTAGTCATATCATTTCATATTAAGCTACATTAATTTTATAAATTTAAGTTGTTACCTTATGAATCATATGTTTTAGGATTGAAATTGAAAGGTCGTTGAGATTTTTACTTTTTGTACTCAATTAATTTATTACTCAATTTCTTATAAAAAAAGGACTATTTTTTTTAATCAAAATGAGCCTAGCTTTAGAAAATGATGTTTGCACTTAAGCAGTACTAGTATGAAAAATTGAGTTGATTTTGTAATATAGTGTATTTTTAAAGTTCTTTATATAAAAAGTGCAGGACATATAATTTCATTTTTTCCCCTCTTAACTATGAAATTTTAGATTAAAATTAAAATGATATGTCCAACTTAATACTAATATTATGTGGTGATTATGCCTTGAGGATTTTAATTTCCTTACTGCTATCAAAATCACAATAATAGTCTAATTCTGTAAAATTCACTTGTGTTATGTTGATTGGTGCTCACTATTAGGGAGAAACATTATCTTATGTTTCTTGATTTTGTGCAAGAGGACATACTAGTATACATCATGAATTATGTCTAATGTTTTGGTTATTATAATGAGTTGTATCAATCATCTGCAAAATCTTCCGTTACCAAAGTCCTAGGAATTTACAAGATAACAATGAATATGAATTCAGGCATTAAGACAAAATAGTATCACAAGAAACTCTATAATAATGTGTAGAGTTTGAATGTTGTAGTTAATAAGACAAGTTAAGCTGACAAGATCACATGGGGAGCATTTCTTGATTTGTTATTGTACTTTATTTTTTATCAAATGTTTGAAGTAGTACAAAAAAAATACAGATGAAACATATGACTAACAAAACTTTTTATTCATACTACTATGAATGTCAGAGATTCAAATAAAAACGTTAACTCCAAATAAAATAAACAACTATATATGTCTCACAAAAGATGTTTTAATTAAAAAATATGCAGTTTTTAAGATGATAAAAACATTTATTAATTTTAATGATAAATTTAATATCATTATTAAAATATTTGTATTAGTTATAATTACTATAATAGTTAATGAATAAAATTTATATTATATCACAATATATACTTAAAGAATCAATTACTACCATAAATACAGAATCACCCTATGATAATTTTTCCTTTTGAAAACATGTGTCCCTTATATAGGTTAAAAATATACTTATGCACCCACATATATTTATGAATCGAAATGTTGTTCATCTATACCCATTTTTCTATAATATTAAAAACCTTTGCAATTTTAATTTGTTAATATTAAATTATTTATTTTTGTTCAAAAGAATTTTTTTAATTTATTATTATATTACTTTACTTCTTTTTTATATATTACATTTAGTTTAATTACTTCTTATATATATTTATGAAAACAAATCACTAAAGTAATGGTTGGGAGTTAGGTCAAACATTTTTCATGAATTTAGTAATTAAAGTAAATTAAAGTTTGACATTTAAAAAAAATGATAATAATATTTGAAATTATGTTTTATAAAATACACTAATTATAATTTTTACATGTAATTATTTGGAAATTAAGTCATTAAAAATTCGTGAGATAGTAAAAAACTATATGATGAACAAATATTTTTTAGCAAAAAAAAATAGTTAAATTTTCTTTTTTAAATATCGTCAAAATAAAAATGGAAAGAATTATAATACATTAATTAAAATTTTATCACATTTCAATTTTATTTTCTAAATTTTCGAGAATTAATTTATTAAAAAAACTATTTAAAACATATTATACATGAAACAAATATTTATCACAAAACTACTTACAAAACATAGAAAGAATATTGGATAAAATATTTCTCATGGCTAAACATAATAGAAAATTTTGACAAGGCTTTGTTATTGACATTTAGTGTTCGTATTGCAATTATAGCCATAGAGAAATGGAGTGTGTCTCACTTGATAGCTGATCAGTGGTATTTACGCAGTTATTTCTCATATATTTTACTTAAGAGTTTCTTGCATGTGTCAAGCGTTTTAATTTATTTGACCATATTTTATACTTTGGTTGTGTATTTTAATGTTTTCAGGTTCAAAAGACTAAATTGGGACTAATCGGTGCAATATTCAGAGTTTCGGAAAAAGTCAAAAATTCACCTTCAAAATGCTTGACAAGGCCACCCGTGTCACTTGACACTTGTCGTGTCAGGATGTAAATATTGGCCAAAGAGGAAGTCAGGGTGTGATACGGCCACCCGTGTCACCTAACATTGGGTGTGTCACCTGACATGGGCCATGTCACCTAACATTGGCCATGTCAGGATTCCTGAACCAAGAATTTACATATTAAATTGCCAAAGTCCAAAACGGGCACCCGTGTTGCCTGACACAACCGTGTCAGCTTGTGAAGTTGATTTTAGTATTTTGGGTTACTTTGTTCATTAGTTGTCCCGTGAGGGTGTTTTGGGTATTTCCAACCGACCTAAATGAGTTTTTTCTATTTAGAGGAGTTTGCATGATGAATTAGGGGACATTTTAGACGATTAAAGATTGGCACGATTGAAGATTGGGTTTTTGAAGAGCTTTGGAGACGGAGATTCCTTCATGTGCGATAGCTATTGAAGATCGAAGAATAATCCTATAATAACCAAAACATTCTTGATAACCAAATGCTTGGATTCATCACAATTTTTAATGGACATTGAAATTAGGATAGAATGTAAAGGTTTTTCACTAAGGACTTAGAGAAAGATAATTTTAAGAACTGGTAGTTGATGTTGATGAACTTGTTGAAAAGAGCAAGAGCCAAAGTTATCATATGACAAATCACACACTCACTCCTAGCAAGCTTTAATCACACTAGAAATAGTCATATTTTACATTCTACCATTTTAAACACATGCAAGGATTTGTTGCAAACAAAACACAACTAATAGTTTTTGTTTAATTGAACCATAATTTTAACTCAGTATTGTAATGCAGTCCTTGAGATCAATATCTTGGAAATTCCCTACTATAACTACATTGCAAAAATAGTACACTTTCTATTTTTCTGATCATGTTTTTGGCGCCGTTTTCGGGGAATGCAAACGTACAGTGTTCTAATTTTGTTCAATTAAAATTTTGTTGCTCTTCAACTAAAATTTTATTTTCAGTTTAATTGTTTTTATTTTTGTTCTGTTGTTACTAATATGCGTCTAATATTTTCATGCGAGCACACCCCTCAACTAATTTTCCTTTTGACGCAGATATTTAAAGGACGCCAAAAAATGTTCCATCCTTTCTCATTAAGTGTGTGTTCCGATGCGATTTCATAGAAATGTGTCACAAACTATTTTTTCTTTTCAATGTGATTGATACTTTATGTACTATTTATTAATAACTTATTTGTGTTCATTCTTTTTGGACTAGGTTATATTCCTTGTTATTTTTTGGAGTTTATCATTTATGGTGCTCACAGGGAGATACTAGTTTGTAGTGTGATTCACGCATAGTGTCTATCACATGTGACTATGTTCAATTAGTTTTATTTTTTAAATTATTATCTCTGTAGAAGAGTTAGTTTTATTGTCATGTCAAGTGAGTAACGTTTCTGTCCGTGCTTCATAGATGTCTACATTATAAGAATTTTAGCATTCCTTGTTTAACTATTATTGAATAAGGCCTATCAAGATTTTGTTGCTGCAACATCAACTCATCAACTATTCTTGAATCCAAATAAAATTATATTCCAAACAAACCACATCAATCAATATCACTCTTGAAATCTTTAAGCAAAATTGGGAATTATTTAGAGTAGCAACAAGATCAAGCCGAGGTGTATGTGGACTCGGTAAAGCATGTGTTAGATTAGAGTGTCTAGTGGAAAGTCTGGAAAATCTTGGAGTAGATGAGTAAAGCTGGCTTCTTATTGAATTGCATCATGGCGCTGAAGCTAGTTGCTTCAGACAGACTTTCTCTTTAACATCCTTCGACCCGTGTTGATGTTAAGTTTTCTGAAGATGTTGCTCAATAGCATTTATATGCTTTTGTTCGCGTGTTAAGGGTTTTTCCCATCGCTGGTTTATGTGGCTGCTTTTCTTAGTATCAAACTTGTTTCATTTAATCCACCAAAAAAATATATATGTTTCTCTATTTTTAAATGTTTATCCATTTCCAAAATATTCTAATTGGAATATATTACACCTACATTGTATGCTATTTTTATATGTTTGATTTGGTATATTTGAATTGTTTGAGAGTGATTATCATGATATAATCATGCAAAGTGAAAGAAAAAGATACAATGTGTGACTAGATGGAGAACTAATAGAAGTGACTATATACATTAATTACTTAACACCGCTTTAACTCTCGGGAAATATAAATATTATATGACATCCACTTAGTATTTCAATAATCTTTTTGTCTAAGCAAAACAATTATTTTCACACCATTTTCACATAACAAATTGATGGTTATTTTTAACTAATTTATTTAGTACACAAACCCAATAACTTATTTAGTGCCCAAACAAAAAACAAGAGCTTAATTAGTACAAAACAACAATAATCAAGTTTTTTTGCACAAGCAAATCCTTATTTATTACTCAACCAAGAGATTAATTAGTACACAATAATAACCAAACATATTTCCACTAAGTTGGAACAAAATTAGAACACAAACATAACCTTACTTAGTATACGGAAATTAAGACATTAAAATACACATACACCGATTAATATATATGAACTAGTTTTCTTTCAACCAACCATCAAGGTAAACTTGGTTGGAATTAGGGGGTGAATTTTCTTTCTAAGCTCGTGTATCTTTCAACCATCCATCAAGATATACTTAGTTGGATTCAGTTGATTTTATGCGGTTCGGGTATCTTTCAACCATCCATCAAGATAAACTTGGTTGGAGTTAGGGTTGGATTTTGTGTTTTCAGTTCGGGTATCTTTCAACCATCCATCAAGGTAGACTTGGTTGGAGTTAGGGTTTGATTTTTCTCTCTCAGCTCGAGTATCTTTCAACCATCCATCAAGGTAAACTGCGTTGGAATCATGAGTGGATTTTTCTTTCTCAACTCGAATATCTTTCAACCAACCATCAAGGTAAACCTGCTTGTTATCAGTGGTTGATTTTTCTTTTCCAGCACGAATATCTTTCAACCATCCATCAAGGTAAACTTGGTTGGAGCTAGGGCTAGATTTTTCCTTCTCAGCTCTGATATCTTTCAACCATCCGTCAAGGTAAACTTGGTTGGAGTCAGCGGTAGATTTTGCCTTTTCATGACGAATATCTTTCAACCATCCATCAAGGTATACTTGGTTGGAGCTAGGGCTAGATTTTTCCTTCTCAGCTCTGATATCTTTCAACCATCCGTCAAGGTAAACTTGGTTGGAGTCAGCGGTAGATTTTGCCTTTTCATGACGAATATCTTTCAACCATCCATCAAGGTAAACTTGGTTGGAGTTAGGGCTAGATTTTTCTTTCTCAGCTCGAGTATCTTTCAACCATCCATCAAGGTAAACTTGGTTAGAGTCAGGGTTGACTTTGGATTTCTCGGATCTGATATTTTTCAACCATCCATCAAGGTAAACTTGGTTGGAGTCAGTGTTTGCTTTTACTTTCTCGGCCTTGGTATCTTTCAACCATCCATCTAGGTAAACTTGGTTGGAGTCATCGTTGGATTTGGCTTTCTCGACTCTGGTATCTTTTAACCACCCATCAAGATAAACATTGTTTGATTCAATGTTGGATTTTTCTCTTGCGGTTCGAGTATCTTTCAACCATCCATCAAGATAGACTTGGGTGGAGTCAGGGGTGGGTTTTACTTTCTCAGTTCGAGTATCTTTCAACCATCCATCAAGGTAAACTTGGTTAGAGTCAGGGTTGACTTTGGATTTCTCGGCTCTAATATTTTTCAGCCATCCATCAAGGTAAACTTGGTTGGAGTCAGTGTTGGCTTTGACTTTCTCGGCCCTGGTATCTTTCAACCATCCATCTAGGTAAACTTGGTTGGAGTCATGGTTGGCTTTCTCGACTCTAGTATCTTTTAACCATCCATCAAGATAAACTTGGTTGGAGTCCGGGTTTACATTTATTTTCTCGCCTCTGGTATCTTTCAACCATCCATCAAGATAAACTTCATTGGAGTCAAGGGAGGATTTTTGGTTCTTCAATGGAGTGTTTTTGAGCCATCCATCAAGATAAGGTTGATCAACTTGGTTCATATATCTTGCAAAGATTCCATTTCCATTCTACAATTCAATTGAATAAATGGATATTAATGAGTGACAAATAAATTACGTGGTTTGAATGATATGTAAGGTTAGAAAAACACTAGTGTGTTATGAGACAAATTCTACCGAATAATGGAAGAAATATTGATTATGTATATATAGCAGATAAATAAATATTTTGAATCATAGAAAATAGCAAGTAGAATATTTTTAATTTCACTACAGCAAAAAACAATGTAATATTATTAAATCGTATAGAACAACCAGATTCTTAATATGTTGAATGCATGGAAAACAATTAATGAGAAGAATCTTAGAAGCATGCAATAAATTCTACATGCTTATACATGCAAATAAAGATGAAAATGATAGACTATGCAATAAATTCTACATGCTTATACATGCAAATAAAGATGAAAATGATAGACTATGAAGATGTTGAATTTTTTTCATTTTAACATACATGCACCATTGCAAATAAAGATGAAATAAATTATTATGATAAAGAAATGATGAAAATATAAGTATAAAAGATAAAAACAGATGCATGGAAAGTTATTAACTCACAATCAACAAGAGCAGGAGAAAAGGAAGAGAGACAAAACAACTCTTTGTGCCATTTCTTTCGTTATGTTATTTTGTTGTGAAATATGAATTGGAGTGGAAGTGAGCCAAGATATTTATAAGGACGTAAGAAGAATAGTACAAATAACTAGGACATTAAGACTTTGTTTGACAAAATCATTTTTTAAGTTTATTGTTTATTTCTTATAATTTATATTTTTATTTGTCTAAAATATTTGTTTGTTAACTCTAATTTTGTCATATGTTTGTAGCTTATTTATATTAATTTATAAGTTATTTTGATAAGTTATTTCAATTAATATATAATTTATCTATTTTGTTTTAATTCTATTATTATAAATTTAAATGAAATTTATTAAAAAAATTAGTCATATCATTTCATATTAAGCTACATTAATTTTATAAATTTAAGTTGTTACTTTATGAATCATATGTTTTAGGATTGAAATTGAAAGGTCGTTGAGATTTTTACTTTTTGTACTCAATTAATTTATTACTCAATTTCTTATAAAAAAAGGACTATTTTTTTTAATCAAAATGAGCCTAGCTTTAGAAAATGATGTTTGCACTTAAGCAGTACTAGTATGAAAAATTGAGTTGATTTTGTAATATAGTGTATTTTTAAAGTTCTTTATATAAAAAGTGCAGGACATATAATTTCATTTTTTTCCCCTCTTAACTATGAAATTTTAGATTAAAATTAAAATGATATGTCCAACTTAATACTAATATTATGTGGTGATTATGCCTTGAGGATTTTAATTTCCTTACTGCTATCAAAATCACAATAATAGTCTAATTCTGTAAAATTCACTTGTGTTATGTTGATTGGTGCTCACTATTAGGGAGAAACATTATCTTATGTTTCTTGATTTTGTGCAAGAGGACATACTAGTATACATCATGAATTATGTCTAATATTTTGGTTATTATAATGAGTTGTATCAATCATCTGCAAAATCTTCCGTTACCAAAGTCCTAGGAATTTACAAGATAACAATGAATATGAATCCAGGCATTAAGACAAAATAGTATCACAAGAAACTCTATAATAATGTGTAGAGTTTGAATGTTGTAGTTAATAAGACAAGTTAAGCTAACAAGATCACATTGTTTACAGTGATTTTTGGTAAACAACCGCTAGTCTTCCAAACTATCAAATAATCTTAATGACTGTTATTTAATCTCTCTGGTAACTTGCAGGATCCACTAGATTGATCCTATGGGGTATTGGTCGTTTGGATAAATCTAATTGTGAAATTGGTATTCATAGTTAGGATTTTTACTTAAAGTGTTTTATAGGCATTCAATTTACTCCGATTACTATACTACATGAATCTAATGACATAATCAAGTAAATAAATGTAAAACTGGACTGAATGATTAAAGATTCGAATGTAAAAGAAACGTTTAAATGCAGAAAAGAATAAATGACTTTAATGTAAAGGCTTTAATATAAAAGCATGAATGTAAAAGCATGAATGTAAAACGTTTCTGAAATGTGTAAAGGATTCGAATAGAAGAACAACGTTTAAATGCAAGAAATAAGTAAATGACTTTGAATGTAAAAGTATTTAAATGACATTGACATGAAAATGGAAGATAAACTGGAAAAGATAAAGAGTTTTACTGAATTATAAATGTTTGGTGTTATCATACGTATATTGTTCGAGCATGTGTTTCCCTATCCATGTGGTATTTTGAATGTTTACTGAATTTTGTACAATAGATATGACACACGAAATCCTAACACTAAGACTTCTATTTATACTATTTCGACCATAACGGTCTTGCTTATAAGATTCTTCCACGTTCGGAACATGCAGAGCACTGCTTCTCTCTAGCCTCCACGCGTCTTCGAACGCTCCAGCGCATATATATTTGATTTCCAATATCCCGCTCGCGTTTGAATTTCAAATGCCTTGGTAGCCTTCGTTTCGAATTCGTTTTGCAACCTTCATAGACTTAGTCTCATTACCACTTCGAAGCTTCTTTGAATATATTTTCAACTGTCACTCGAAGCTCTGAGCTTTGGCATTTCTATTCGAAGAACAATCTCTTCCATTCCGAAACATAACAAAACGTCAATCCGTTTCATTTCGAACTGTATCATCAAAATCTTCAGCCAACAAAATGCCCCTTTAAAATATGTATTTCAAACCTTTTGAGAAATACTTATTTTAAATATATTTACAAGATTTTGATGTGACTTTTGAGTAATCATGACATTTACTGTGTATGACTTCAACCACGTCAATCAAGACGCCTCTTGGATTTCTTAACCGTCTTGAACCAGTGATCACAGCATGGTGCAATTACAAAATAATGATTATTATTAATCATGCTTATTACCAACATCAGCTTTTATGCCACCTCCTTCTCAATCCAACCCACGACTCCCACGTATCCTAGTCTCACTTAGTGGATGTTTAAACTTCCTCATTATAAAAGCTCATCAGTTTAGTCCTTTATTCTTTTTTCCAGATTCTGAAACTTCTTCTTCCTCTACTCTCACTAAAACCCTAAAACTTACAACAATCTTCAACAATGTCTTCATCAACATCATCCCAACTAAAGAAAACTTCAAAGAAGAAGAGCAAGAATACAGGAACAATCATGGAGAGTAAGGTAGGCACTTACCAGGGTCAATCTGTGCTTATCCCTCAAATGATCTCTAAAGAAAAGGAAATGTTGTACGCCTCTCAGGTATTGATTCCTACTAACACTGCTGGAAAAAGATTTGCTTTAATGGGCCCTCTAACTGTGTTTGAAATCTTGAAAGACACTACGAAAATCTTCCCTGTTTGCTATAATTTCAAACCCTTGTTTAATAAAATGGATATCCCTAAGATAGGAACTGAAAATATAGGTGAATCTTCTGATTCGAAAGCCATAGAAACTCCAACCGTTCCCCCAAAAGATCCCTTTGTGTTAGATTATGTGAAGAGTAACTTTAAACCATTTCGATCCTGCCCTACCTCAGACATAGCTTACCAAAACTGGCTCACCAAAGTAGAAGCCAAGAAATACCATCAATGGGAGGAATTAGGAATCTATAATCTGATTAAGTTGTCGAAACCAAGTTTCACCTATAGTCATCCACTGTTATTTGCATCATTATATTTCTGGGATAGCATCTACAATACCTTTCATCTTCCTGGCGGAATGATAACACCCACGTTTTTCGATATAGCAGCCATCATTGGTCTTTCACTAGTAGGAGAAACTTACATCCCTGATAATGAAGAACACTCCAGTATTATTGACTTCGATGTCAAATTAGCCAGTTTTTCCAAATTCATTAGCCATTACCACACTGAAGGAGATAGCGTCTCAGACATAGAACATATTGCCTTTCTCACTTTATGGTTATCAAGATATGTATTCTGTAGCAGATCCTTGCAAGTAGCAAGCAGGTTCATCCCCTTAGCTAGGGACTTACATGAGAATAGGAGGGTGTGTTTGAGTGAACTGTTACTTGTTGACCTTTACGAAAGCTTAAGATCAGCCGTTTCGAGTTTGAAATCCCATACTCCCAAAAACATCCTTCTAGCTGGCCCTTTCTGGTTGCTCCAATTATGGCTCAATGCCATGTTCGAATCCTCCTTATCAACTGCTGACACCATTGTTGAACAAGATCCGGAGATAGCGGATAGAATTATTGAAGGTACAAGGCTGCGAAAACTCACTCCGAATGATGACAAAGATGACTTCAAAGTCCTTTTCTCGCTGTATATCATGATTTTCTCCAAGAGACATAAATTTGAAGAGACCATGGCACCCTTCGCTTCAAGGACTCATGGACCATCATGGTTCACCATGTCTCTTTCAGAAGCTGTTAAAAGTAAAGAAATTCAAGATATTTGGAAAGCATTTTTGCTCCCTAGATTAATTTCCTCACGAATCACTCCTTCCAAGAATCAAATCTTCCTCTTTGCCTACCAACCTAACTTTGTTTCTAGACAATTTGGCCTGTGCCAGTTAATCCCTGAACCTCTGTTCCAAACACAGAGTGCCATCACTTCTGGTCGAACCTTTAAAGCAAGAGAAGCCAAGCTGCAACAAGAACAGTATCAAGACTTCGCTCAGTTTGAACTACTCCCTTTTGAACCAACACACTTCACAGCGAAGGGATTTCTGGAATGGTGGACTAAGTTCTACCAGTCTTATATGTTTGACACACTCACCATTCAACAGAAACTAACGGATGCGTTCGATGTGCAGGTACACTCCAAGAAAGGTATGTTCACTCACGCCAAAGAGATTAGGGCTTTTCAGAATTATTTCGAAACCACTTATGATCCTACACGCTTGGAAACCACTGTGTATCGAGCATCCCAGACCTTGAAGGAAAAATTTAAAGAAAAGATTTCTAAGTTCAAACTTCCTTCAGGGTTGTCACCTGAGGATAGGTATAGGTTGACACTCGAAATGCATCCACCTAAATTTCCTAGATTTCCTACCTCAAAACTGGCTCTGGCTTGGTTTCCTCCATACCCTTGGTGGTTGACTTGCAAAGAGATGTTCAAATACAAATCTCAAAAGAAACTAAAGCCATCTGAGACTGTGACATGGGCTCGTCATTTGCTTCATAATTTCCCAGGACATCTTCGCTATGACCTTTCTGCCATGTCGATTATATCTAATCAAGGCGCAGGTGCGAATGCTTGGGAAAATCCCAAATGTTTCTGACTTTCTTTATTTTTAACACTTTACTTTAATTGTTTCGATTTTTAGCCATCAGGATAAAGCCCGTTGCTTCGAAGTCTAAAGAAGGAAGCACCTCCCAACAATCTGTCGAAACTAATGATGATGTGCCTCTAGCCATACCAACAACAACTACTGCAACAACAACAACACCAGCAATAACAAATGTTCTAACTCCGAAGGTAATCAATTAACCCTGATGTTTCGAATAAACTGAAGTTTATGATTTAGATCTAACTCATGTCTAAACCTTTTCAGACTAACAAACTTCCACCAACCACTCCGAAGAAAAGGAAACCAAGCACCACTGGAAAGAATCCCAAGGCTGGTGGAAATTCTCCAACTGCTTCGAAGAAGAAGCAGAAAAAAGAAGTTTCTAAAGGCATTGAGCCTACTAGCATTTCTGGACTTGATTCCAGAGATGTTGCTCCCTCAACAAAATCCAAAATTCCACCTTCGACCTCCAACGTAATATTGGAACATATAGATAGTAACCTTTCCTCTGACAATCCACAGGTAAATTGAATTCGAATCCTTAACAAAATAGTTATTCGTACCTTGGTGCATGCTCTTAATTTTCTTTGTTTATGTAGGATACTTCGAACCCAAATCCCACTACTTCGACTCCTCCATCAAAGACTGCTGCTCCAATCAACTCTTCTCCTCATGGGGACTCCAGTAATCTTGTGCAGAACAAAGGATCCTCCAATATGGTGATTCCGACTGGAGCTTCAGATGCACAGGATGACCAAGGCACTTCCCCTCCTTTAAAAGAAACGAATGAAGCATCGTCTCATAAGTCTGCATAGATTCTACCAGAAACTTGTCTCCCAAAGTCTCCTCTCGAAACCCTTCAAGAGAGCCAAAATGTCAGTCATGCTGAAGAGGAAAAGGCTAATTCTTCTCAAGAGAGTGAGGAATCTGCAGATGAAGGATCTGAGGAAGACGAAGCCCAGAGAGGTTCGAGCGATGGAACAGAGTCTGATGCTAATAGTAGTGAGACCAATTCGATCGAAGTGGTGGATCTGGTTGACGATGGAGAAGACAATGAGCAAGAAAAAAGTGAAGGTGATGGTGACCAGACTAATGAGCCTATGGAGGCCGAGATGGATGTGACTCCCTTGCGTATGGAACTTCCCGAATATTCCCAATCTCAAATGACTGAAGAGGCATTAGCTCTCCTAAGACGAAATGACCGAATTGGGTACATGAAGGCTAAATTAGCTCAAAGGGATACTCCTCTTGCTAGGGCTGGTACTAATTCGACCAACAACCCATTGCCCTCAGATGATAGAGTTGTACTCCTTAACAAAGTCAGGAGAACAATCCTTGATGTGGACTTGTTCGAAGTGCTCAAGAAGGATAGTACAGCTTGCTACACCATGAAGGAGCTTCTTATGCAAGTTAACCTCGCCACCTGTTCTTTAGAAGTCAACACCATATTATTCGATCTTCAAGCTTTGTTGGATAACGCGACTGGGTGTCTTCTTCAAGACGAATTTGCTGCTAGTAAGGTCCAAGAGAAACGAACTGCTATGGAAGCTGCTTATGAGCATGCTTCAAAACTTTCCAAGGAAGCTGAAGACCAGGTCATGCACTTACAAAAAGCCAAGGCTGACTATGAAGCTCGAGCTCAGTCTATTCTCCTCTGGGAAAAGCAAATTCAAGAGCTCCAACAAAGGGTTAAGGAGGCTCAACAACAACAATTGGCATATGAAACTAATACTACTAGCAATCAGTTCGAAGAACTTCTCAACAAAGGACTTGCCGAAATGGAAGCAGCAGAGCAACTTAAAGGAGAAGTAGCTACCCTAGAAGGAGAAAGACGCTTCACTCAACAAAGGCTTGAGTCCTTTCAAAGCACTTTTGATAGATTGAGGAACAATACATATTTTTAAATCTCTGTTTATTTAATTAGTTTTGAATCCTAGTTTGTAATATCTGAACAACGCCATTTTGGCAATGAATGTTACCACTTTGGCATTCCTATATAATGTTTTGATTATGTTATTATTCGAATCTCCTGCAGGCAAGGCCTATATTTTTTCAAATATTTTCCATTTACCTTTAAGATTCGCTTATCATCAGCTAACTCTTCGATTTCATATGCATTATTTGAAAAGTTCTTTAGTATTCGAAAAGGTCATTCCCAATGAGGTGACCATTTTCCTAATGTTCTATTCTTCTTGTCCATGGGCAATATGACTTTCCAAACTAAATCATTAACAGTAAATGTTTTACCTTTCACTCTTTTGTTATATGCCCTAGCTACTCTTTCTTTTTGCCTCATTAGGATTTCCAATGCATGCAATCTAACTTCGTCTAACTCAACTAACTCATTCATCATCATCTCCCAATACAATGCAGTTGGGATTTCATTTTGTCTTTGAATTCGAACTGATTGTAGATGAATTTCTACTGGTAGAACTGCATCATGAACAAATGTTAGTTGGAAAGGCGTGGTGTTAGTAGCTTCTTTAGGAGATGTTCTACAGACCCATAGTATTTGGTCCAAAGTCTTGTGCCAGTTCCTTGGCTTTTACCAACATGTTTCTTAATTAACCCTATTATCACTTTATTGGCTGCTTCGACCTGACCATTTGCTTGAGCATAATATGGTGTTGATGTTAGTAATCTAAACCCCATCTCTTGAGCAAATTCTTGCATCTTCCTACCAGTAAACACAGAACCTTGGTCTGTGGTTATGCTCTCTGGCAATCCGAACCTATAGATAATTTGTTTCTGTATGAACTCAATAATAGCCTCTTGATCAGCAGCTATTAAGGGTATTTCTTCGATCCACTTGGTGAAATAATCTATTCCTACCAAGATATATTTCTATCCTTTAGACGAAGCAGGATTGATTTCTCCTATTAAATCTAATGCCCATCCTCTAAAGGGCCATGGTTTAATGATCGAATGTAACTCACTTGCAGGAGCATGTTGAATCCCTGCATGTTTCTGGCACTCTTCACAGCCTTTAGCAAAATCTATACAATCTTTGAGCATGCTGGGCCAATACATACCATATCGAAATAACAACCATTTCATTTTATGGCCAGCTTGATGTGCCCCACATGCCCCATTGTGGACTTCTGACAATGCTAAGTATGCCTCACTTTCTCCTAGGCATTTCAGTAATACGCCTTCCCGGGTCTTTTTGAACAATTCATTTCCCATGAGGACATATGATAATGCTCTATATTTTATTTTCCTATCAACATTCAATGTTGGGTTTTTTAAATAACTCACATGTGGACTTCGCCAATCTGCATCTGATAAGGTGTCTATGGCTAATACTTCGAATCCCTGTTTATCAGCACAACCTAATTTTATATTCTCTAAATCTGATGGTATGAGTCTAGTAGCCATAACCCTTCCTCTTAATTCAACCAAATCCTTAAAGTTTTTGGTAGAAACTTTATATCCTGAAGCCAACTGTGCTAGGTCATTTGCTTCTTGATTTTCTATTCTTGGTATATGTTGAATATCCATGTATTCGAATTTTCGGAGTAGCCTGTTAACTATGACGAAGTATGTCATCAGATTTTCCTTTATGCATTTGTATTCCTTTGTTATTTGTTTGACCACTAACTCCGAGTCTCCTTTAATTTCGACTCTAGTTGCCCCCAATTTCAACAAAGCTTCAAGTCCAACAATAAGTGCTTCGTACTCAGCTTCGTTGTTCGAGCAACGAGGGCCATCTAACTTATACTTGAATTTTGTATGAATTCCTTCAGGAGAAATTATGAGAACTCCAACACCACTACCATCCTTATGGGTCGAACCATCAAAGTATAATTTCCAAGGTTGCATTTCAACGTAACCCATGACAGTATTTTCGACCAGTGAATGGTCCACAATGAAATCAGAAATTACTTGACCTTTCAGAGCTCTTAAAGGCATGAAAGTCAAAGAATATTCTGTTAAGGCTAAGGCCCATTTACCAACTCTGCTATACATTAGTGGTTTCGAAAGCATGTGTTTGATAACATCGAAATGAGATGAAACATAAACATCAACAGGCTTTATATAATACTTAAGTTTCATACAAGAAAAGTACAAACAGAGACATAGCCTTTCTATATTGCTATATCTAGTTTCTGCATCATTCAATACCCTACTTAAATAGTATATGGCTCTTTCGCTGCCATTGCTATCTTCCTGTGCTAACATACTACCTATGCTAACTTCAGAGGCGGATATGTACAATCTCATAGGCTTTCCCCATGAAGGTGGAGACAAGATAGGAGGCTGAGAGAGATATCTTTTTATCTTGTCAAATGCCTCCTGATGTGCTTCGTCCCACTCGAAGGCTTGGCCTTGCTTCAAACGAAGTAACGGAGAGAAAGCTTGGGTTCTTCCACTTAGATTCGAAATGAACCTTCTTAGAAAGTTAATCTTCCCTAGCAAAGATTGCAGCTCCCTTTTTTATGTAGGTGCTTTCGTCTCCATAATGGCTTTGGTCTTATTTTGGTTGATCTCGATTCCTTTCTTATGAACCACAAAGCCAAGGAAATCTCCAGCCTGCACAAAAAATGCACACTTAAGGGGGTTCATTTTTAAGCCATGTTTTCTCATTCTTTCGAACGATTGGCTCAAATGATGCAAATGTGTTTCTGCAGATACAGATTTGATGACTATATCATCAATATACACCTGCATAAAGGTTTCAATGAAATCATAAAAAATTGAATTCATTGCCCTTTGATAAGTTGCTCCAACATTTTTTAAACCAAAAGGCATCACTACCCACTCGTAGGTGCCAAAGGCTCCTGGGAAACGAAATGCTGTCTTGGCAACATCTTCTTCAGCAATAAAGATCTGATTATACCCAGAGTATCCATCTAACATACTTAAATATTCAAATCCTACAGCAGAGTCTATTAACATTTCTGCCACAGGCATGGAGTACTCATCTTTAGGGGTAGCAGTATTTAAATCTCTAAAATCTATGCAAATTCTCAGAGAGCCATTTTTCTTAATAACAGGTACTATATTTGCTAACCATTCGACATACCTTGTGGTTCTGATGAATCTGCAGCACAGCAACCTTTCGACCTCAGCTTTAATCTTTGTGAGAACTGCTGGTGCGAATCTTCTAGGAGTTTTCTTGATGGGCTTCTTGCCATCCTTAATTGGAAGTCTGTGCTCCACTAACTCTCTCTTCAAACCAGGCATTTCATCATAGTCCCATGCGAAGCAATCTTTGTTTCTCTTGAGAACTTCGATCACTTCCTGCTTGAGGCTTGGATTGAGTTTCGCGCTTATGTAAGTTATTCTTTTCGTGTTTTCATCCCCCAAATTTACCTCTTCGAGCGGATCCTGCGCCAACATTTTGGCACCTGGGTCTGTGGGGTCCTTTTCGAAGCCTAAGGGTTCTTTATCATAGATGGCATCTAGCCTTTGATCTATTTCGTTCTTCTTGTATTCTTCAAAGGGTGAGTCTTTCAAGCCATCCCCATCTATTTCGTTCACTTCTGCAGCCATATTATCTATTTCAACCTCTAAGGCCGCTTTCTGTGCGTTCTCAGCCATATAGGCCGAAATCCTTTCGAAGAAGGAGGACTCAATCATGAGCAAGGTTGTCGAACTCCCAGCCTGCTGGCCGTATTTGTGTAGTGCCTTCAACTTCTTCGTCTCCTTTAATTATCTTCCTATCCCAATACATGCCATCATGGCGAAGGGTCATGTAATAGTGTGCGTTCCTAGTTTCGTTGAACTCGTCACTTGGGGTACATGGAGCTATTTTGGCTAGATATTTGTCATAATTTCTCTTGTTGACTAAGTTGACTGCTGTCATAAAATAACTCTGATCCGCTTCGATGTTCTCCACAATACCATCCTCTCTCCATAAAACTAACCTTTGATGCATCAACGAAGGAACTGATCCAACGCCATGGATCCATTCTCTTCCCAGCAGCAAGTTGTAGTTGGCTTTGGCTTCGATCACCATGAGCATGGTGGGCCTGCAGCTTGATCCTACTGTTAAATCTACCACAACCACCCCCAATGTTTGGCCTAATTTTCCTTCATAGTTGGATAGTACCATGTTGTGTGGTTTGATGTCGACCTCTTGTATTACTAACTTTTTCAGCATGAAGTGGGGCATTAAGTTGACTGCAGCGCCTCCATCCACCAAGACTTTATTTACGCCATGTGCACCAACTTTGGCTCGAATGAACAATGGCTTCAGATGATTTTTCATAGCTGGCTCTGGGTGTTCGAAGAAAGCATTCTGCTCTTCGACCGCTCCGTTATCCATCACGTAGTAGCACACTGGCCTATGCTTCATCAAATCTATTGTATCATCCTCCTCATGCTCTCTGATTTCAGTTTCCTGTCCAAATTCACAAGGTAACACAGATACCACGTTGCAATTAATGTTGAATGAAGACTCCCCCCTCTGATTCGAAGTTGTCAGTTAGCATATCATCATCTTCTTCTGGACTTGGTGTGTACTCCTTCGATTCATTTGGTTGTGTTTCAGAGAAGAGTCTCCTGCTAACTGGGGGTTTGCCCTCAGGTTGATTATTTGGTGTAGGTTTGTTGGTGCTTGATTCTTCTTTGTTTTTGATCGAAGTTGCTCCTTTATCTGCCATAGCTTCCCTTTCAGCCTTTCGAATTCTCTGTTGCCTGCGCCATTGTGATCTTGACATAGGGTTTTTGCCTTTGTAGTTTTCTAACCTCACTTCTTCCCTCTTTGCAGTATTGAACTGCCTTCTATATGTCATGGCGTGGCGTGCATTTCGTTCATTGCTTCTCCATTTATCCTTCCCCTTGTCAGTTCTGACTTGCAGCCACTTGTCTGTTGGTACTTCAGCAGGGATTTTGAACGTCACCCTTCGAGCGCCTTTAGGATAAGGGCTGTCAGGCCTTCGTTGAGTATAGTTACTCTCGAAACATTGGCTCATCTGACCAGTTTCTTTGTGGTTCCAGCATGGGGCGAAAGGAATTGTTTCGAAGGCTCCGGCCACATTTTGATCATACACTGCAGAACACCTTGGGCATACTAGACATTTGGTTGCCCCTTTGTGACAGCGAACTAAAAACTCCAATAAACTTTCTCCAGCTTTAGGGTAACATCTGAATAACTGGTTATCCTGGCGCCAGTTGATGCCAGTTCGTGCCCTGTGTTTCCTCTCGAAGTCTGCAGCAATTCTCTGATTGCAGATGATGCTGCATCTGGGACATAGTATCATTTCAGCATTTCCTTTGTGGCACAGCATGAGGTAGTCTTTAAGACTGGCATCCCTAGCATAACTATCCTCCATCTTGTACTTCTCTTTTTCTAAATATCTTTCCATCTCCTCCATTTCAGAACGAGGTCTCTCCATATCTACCATGTTAACATCTACATCTTCCCCCTCTTTATGTCAGCATCTCCCCATCCTGTAGGTTTGATATCTTCGATTGGGGTTTTCGAACTTTCTGGAGCAGTGTATTTCACCAGGTAGTCGAACTTTCCGCTGGGCTCCCCCAAGGTATCCCAGATTTCTTTCTGAGGAAGCACTGGCGTTGTAATCTGGACTTTCTCCAACTTTAGCCTCAGGCCTTCAGTAACCTGTGTCAATTCTTTCTTTCGATTCTCCTGGCCTTCAGTAGCCTGGATCTCTTTCGAAACAGCCAAAGGCGCTACTTCAATCGGAGCCTCCTGTTCGTTATGGACGTCCTCAGTGACCTCCTTTTTGACTTCGACTAGCACATAGTTTTTATTCTCAGTGTTTTTCTCTCCTGATGGAGTGTCACCTTGATTTGCTTCCACCATATTTTTCCAATGTATGTAGGCTCAGAGTAATTGGTGTCTGCAACATCCAAAGGGTCTTCATCTACTTTCATTTTTGGTTTGTCAGTGAATTTCAATCTGCCATCCTTAATTGCATTTTGAATCAGATCCCTGAAAAGAAAACACTGTGAGGTTTTGTGGCCTAGGAAACTATGATACTTGCAAAATCCTCTTTTCTTTCTTTGATCTAAAGGAGGTATTTTGACATTCGATGGCACAATTAGTTGGCCATCTTTGACAAGCAAATCAAAAATCTCGTCACACTTTGTTACATCGGTATACACCTTCTTTGGAATTTGTCATTTTTTCATTTTCAACAATTTCTTTCCTTTGTGGGAACTAGTAGTTTACAAGAGTAAGGTGGAGCTGCTTTAATTCGAGATCAATTTCGACCTCTTCGATTGTGATAGTCTTCAACTTCCTCGCCGACATAGGAAATTCTTTCTTTCTTATTACTTTTAAAACCCCGGCCTTTTCGGCCTTTAGTCTTTCGACTTGTCGAACCCTATCTGCTAATTGAGCCATGTCCCTCAAGTATTGTGTGTCTAATTTCTTTCGAATAGAGTAGTCCAGGCCACCAGCAGCCATTTCGACTAACTCATGTTCAGGAACTACTGTGAAGCATCTAGATTTCAAGAGTCTGAACCTATTCAGATAATCATCTATGGGTTCAGTAAATTTCCTCTTAACACTGGCTAGCTTCTTCAGACTTATTTTAGATTGTCCCATGTAGAACTGTTCATGGAATAATCTCTCTAAGAGGGTCCAAGTATCTATGGATCCAGGAGGCAATGTGGTGAACCATGTAAAAGCATTCTTAGTCAGGGAACTTGGGAAATATTTAATCCTAAGGTTCTCATTATTTGCTATGTCTCCTGCTTCGGTCAGATACCTGGCTATGTGTTCGACTGTTGATTCATTGGTATCTCCAGCAAACTTCGTAAACTTAGGGACCTTATATCCCCTTGGTAAATCAGTGTGCATTACATAATCTGCTATAGGAGAGGCATAATTTGGCCTTCTAATTCCTGTATTAAGACCGTTTTTGGCCATAATCCTTTCTATCATGGTGGTTAAATTATTTTCTGCCAAGATGTTGTCGTTTCGCATTCTATGAACGATCGCATCAAGATCTTGATTCGACCCACCATGACTACTCCTCTAGGTTGTTCTTCTCAAACGCTGGACTTCTAGCCTTCGACCCTTGCCCCGGTTCCATAACTCCCTTTGTGGTTCCTCTCGAATCACTGGGGCATCTAACCTTTCGATCCTTGCCGCTGGTTCTATAAATCCCCTTTGTGGTTCTTCTCGAATCACTGGGGCATCTAACCTTTGTGCCCTTGCCCCCAAATTAACCCCCTCTCTGACTGGTCTATAGGGTGGGTCATCAGCAATTTGTTCTATGATAGATAACAATGAATATGAATCCAGGCATTAAGACAAAATAGTATCACAAGAAACTCTATAATAATGTGTAGAGTTTGAATGTTGTAGTTAATAAGACAAGTTAAGCTGACAAGATCACATGGGGAGCATTTCTTGATTTGTTATTGTACTTTATTTTTTATCAAATGTTTGAAGTAGTACAAAAAAAACACAGATGAAACATATGACTAACAAAACTTTTTATTCATACTACTATGAATGGCAGAGATTCAAATAAAAACGTTAACTCCAAATAAAATAAACAACTATATATGTCTCACAAAAGATGTTTTAATTAAAAAATATGCAGTTTTTAAGATGATAAAAACATTTATTAATTTTAATGATAAGTTTAATATCATTATTAAAATATTTGTATTAGTTATAATTACTATAATAGTTAATGAATAAAATTTATATTATATCACAATATATACTTAAAGAATCAATTACTACCATAAATACAGAATCACCCTTTGATAATTTTTCCTTTTGAAAACATGTGTTCCTTATATAGGTTAAAAATATACTTATGCACCCACATATATTAATCAATCGAAATGTTGTTCATCTATACCCATTTTTCTATAATATTAAAAACCTTTGCAATTTTAATTTTTTAATATTAAATTATTTATTTTTGTTCAATGGAATTTTTTTAATTTATTTTTATATTACTTTACTTCTTTTTTATATATTACATTTAGTTTAATTACTTCTTATATATATATTTATGAAAACAAATCACTAAAGTAATGGTTGGGAGTTAGGTCAAACATTTTTCATGAATTTAGTAATTAAATTAAATTAAAGTTTGACATTTTAAAAAATGATAATAATATTTGAAATTATGTTTTATAAAATACACTAATTATAATTTTTACATGTAATTATTTGGAAATTAAGTCATTAAAAATTCGTTAGATAGTAAAAAATATATGATGAACAAATATTTTTTAGCAAAAAAAAATAGTTAAATTTTCTTTTTTAATTATCGTCAAAATAAAAATGGAAATAATTATAATACATTAATTAAAATTTTATCACATTTCAATTTTATTTTCTAAATTTTCGAGAATTAATTTATTAAAAAAACTATTTAAAACATATTATACATGAAACAAATATTTATCACAAAACTACTTGCAAAACATAGAAAGAATATTGGATAAAATATTTCTCATGGCTAAACATAATAGAAAATTGTGACAAGGATTTGTTATTGACATTTAGTGTTCGTATTGCAATTATAGTCATAGAGAAATGGAGTGTGTCTCACTTGATAGCTGATCAGTGGTATTTACGCAGTTATTTCTCATATATTTTACTTAAGAGTTTCTTGCATGTGTCAAGCGTTTTAATTTATTTGACCACATTTTATACTTTGGTTGTGTGTTTTAATGTGTTCAGGTTCAAAAGACTAAATTGGGACTAATCGGTGCAATATTCAGAGTTACAGAGAAAGTCAAAAATTCACCTTCAAAATGCTTGACAAGGCCACCCGTGTCACTTGACACTTGTCGTGTCAGGATGTAAATATTGGCCAAAGAGGAAGTCAGGGTGTGATACGGCCACCCGTGTCACCTAACATTGGGTGTGTCACCTGACATGGGCCATGTCACCTAACATTGGCCATGTCAGGATTCCTGAACCAAGAATTTACATATTAAATTGCCAAAGTCCAAAACGGGCACCCGTGTTGCCTGACACAGCCGTGTTAGCTTGTGAAGTTGATTTTAGTATTTTGGGTTACTTTGTTCATTAGTTGTCCCGTGAGGGTGTTTTGGGTATTTCCAACCGACCTAAATGAGTTTTTTCTATTTAGAGGAGTTTGCATGATGAATTAGGGGACATTTTAGACGATTAAAGATTGGCACGATTGAAGATTGGGTTTTTGAAGAGCTTTGGAGACAGAGATTCCTTCATGTGCGATAGCTATTGAAGATCGAAGAATAATCCTATAATAACCAAAACATTCTTGATAACCAAATGCTTGGATTCATCACAATTTTTAATGGACATTGAAATTAGGATAGAATGTAAAGGTTTTTCACTAAGGACTTAGAGAAAGATAATTTTAAGAACTGGTAGTTGATGTTGATGAACTTGTCGAAAAGAGCAAGAGCCAAAGTTATCATATGACAAATCACACACTCACTCCTAGCAAGCTTTGATCACACTAGAAATAGTCATATTTTACATTCTACTATTTTAAACACATGCAAGGATTTGTTCCAAACAAAACACAACTAGTAATGTTTGTTTAATTGAACCATAATTTTAACTCAGTATTGTAATGCAGTCCTTGAGATCAATATCTTGGAAATTCCCTACTATAACTACATTGCAAAAATAGTACACTTTCTATTTTTCTGATCATGTTTTTGGCGCCGTTGTCGGGGAATGCAAACGTACAGTGTTCTAATTTTGTTCAATTAAAATTTTGTTGCTCTTCAACTAAAATTTTATTTTCAGTTTAATTGTTTTTATTTTTGTTCTGTTGTTACTAATATGCGTCTAATATTTTCATGCGAGCACACCCCTCAACTAATTTTCCTTTTGACGCAAATATTTAAAGGACGCCAAAAAATGTTCCATCCTTCTCATTAAGTGTGTGTTCCGATGCGATTTCATAGAAATGTGTCACAAACTATTTTTTCTTTTCAATGTGATTGATACTTTATGTACTATTTATTAATAACTTATTTGTGTTCATTCTTTTTGGACTAGGTTATATTCCTTGTTATTTTTTGGAGTTTATCATTTATGGTGCTCACAGGGAGATACTAGTTTGTAGTGTGATTCACGCATAGTGTCTATCACATGTGACTATGTTCAATTAGTTTTATTTTTTAAATTATTATCTCTGTAGAAGAGTTAGTTTTATTGTCATGTCAAGTGAGTAACGTTTCTGTCCGTGCATAGATGTCTACATTATAAGAATTTTAGCATTCCTTGTTTAACTATTATTGAATAAGGCCTATCAAGATTTTGTTGCTACAACATCAACTCATCAACTATTCTTGAATCCAAATAAAATTATATTCCAAACAAACCACATCAACCAATATCACTCTTGAAATCTTTAAGCAAAATTGGGAATTATTTAGAGTAGCAACAAGATCAAGCCGAGGTGTATGTGGACTCGGTAAAGCATGTGTTAGATTAGAGTGTCTAGTGGAAAGTCTGGAAAATCTTGGAGTAGATGAGTAAAGCTGGCTTCTTATTGAATTGCATCATGGCGCTGAAGCTAGTTGCTTCAGACTTTCTCTTTAACATCCTTCGACCCGTGTTGATGTTAAGTTTTCTGAAGATGTTGCTCAATAGCATTTATATGCTTTTGTTCGCGTGTTAGGGGTTTTTCCCATCGCTGGTTTATGTGGCTTCTTTTCTTAGTATCAAACTTGTTTCATTTAATCCACCAAAAAAATATATATGTTTCTCTATTTTTAAATGTTTATCCATTTCCAAAATATTCTAATTGGAATATATTACACCTACATTGTATGCTATTTTTATATGTTTGATTTGGTATATTTGAATTGTTTGAGAGTGATTATCATGATATAATCATGCAAAGTGAAAGAAAAAGATACAATGTGTGACTAGATGGATAACTAATAGAAGTGACTATATACATTAATTACTTAACACCGGTTTAACTCTCGGGAAATATAAATATTATATGACATCCACTTAACTTAGTATTTCAATAATCTTTTTGTCTAAGCAAAACAATTATTTTCACACCATTTTTACATAACAAATTGATGGTTATTTTTAACTAATTTATTTAGTACACAAACCCAATAACTTATTTAGTGCACAAACAAAAAACAAGAGCTTAATTAGTACAAAACAACAATAATCAAGTTTTTTTGCACAAGCAAATCCTTATTTAATACTCAACCAAGAGTTTAATTAGTACACAATAATAACCAAACATATTTCCACTAAGTTGGAACAAAATTAGAACACAAACATAACCTTACTTAGTATACGGAAATTAAGACATTAAAATACACATACACCGATTAATATATATGAACTAGTTTTCTTTCAACCAACCATCAAGGTAAACTTGGTTGGAATTAGGGGGTGAATTTTCTTTCTAAGCTCGTGTATCTTTCAACCATCCATCAAGATATACTTGGTTGGATTCAGCGTTGGATTTTGCGTTTTCGGTTCGGGTATCTTTCAACCATCCATCAAGATAAACTTGGTTGGAGTTAGGGTTGGATTTTGTGTTTTCAATTCGGGTATCTTTCAACCATCCATCAAGGTAAACTTGGTTGGAGTTAGGGTTTGATTTTTCTCTCTCAGCTCGAGTATCTTTCAACCATCCATCAAGGTAAACTGCGTTGGAATCATGAGTGGATTTTTCTTTCTCAGCTCGAATATCTTTCAACCAACCATCAAGGTAAACCTGGTTGTTATCAGTGGTTGATTTTTCTTTTCCAGCACGAATATCTTTCAACCATCCATCAAGGTAAACTTGGTTGGAGCTAGGGCTAGATTTTTCCTTCTCATCTCTGATATCTTTCAACCATCCGTCAAGGTAAACTTGGTTGGAGTCAGCGGTAGATTTTGCCTTTTCATGACGAATATCTTTCAACCATCCATCAAGGTATACTTGGTTGGAGCTAGGGCTAGATTTTTCCTTCTCAGCTCTGATATCTTTCAACCATCCGTCAAGGTAAACTTGGTTGGAGTCAGCGGTAGATTTTTCCTTTTCATGATGAATATCTTTCAACCATCCATCAAGGTAAACTTGGTTGGAGTTAGGGCTAGATTTTTCTTTCTCAGCTCGAGTATCTTTCAACCATCCATCAAGGTAAACTTGGTTAGAGTCAGGGTTGACTTTGGATTTCTCGGATCTGATATTTTTCAACCATCCATCAAGGTAAACTTGGTTGGAGTCAGTGTTTGCTTTGACTTTCTCGGCCTTGGTATCTTTCAACCATCCATCTAGGTAAACTTGGTTGGAGTCATCGTTGGATTTGGCTTTCTCGACTCTGGTATCTTTTAACCATCCATCAAGATAAACATTGTTTGATTCAATGTTGGATTTTTCTCTCTTGGTTCGAGTATCTTTCAACCATCCATCAAGATAGACTTGGTGAGTCGGGGTGGGTTTTACTTTCTCGAGTATCTTTCAACCATCCATCAAGGTAAACTTGGTTAGAGTCAGGGTTGACTTTGGATTTCTCGGCTCTAATATTTTTCAGCCATCCATCAAGGTAAACTTGGTTGGAGTCAGTGTTGGCTTTGACTTTCTCGGCCCTGGTATCTTTCAACCATCCATCTAGGTAAACTTGGTTGGAGTCATGGTTGGCTTTCTCGACTCTAGTATCTTTTAACCATCCATCAAGATAAACTTGGTTGGAGTCCGGGTTTACATTTATTTTCTCGCCTCTGGTATCTTTCAACCATCCATCAAGATAAACTTCATTGGAGTCAAGGGAGGATTTTTGGTTCTTCAATGGAGTGTTTTTGAGCCATCCATCAAGATAAGGTTGATCAACTTGGTTCATATATCTTGCAAAGATTCCATTTCCATTCTACAATTCAATTGAATAAATGGATATTAATGAGTGACAAATAAATTACGTGGTTTGAATGATATGTAAGGTTAGAAAAACACTAGTGTGTTATGAGACAAATTCTACTGAATAATGGAAGAAATATTGATTATGTATATATAGCAGATAAATAAATATTTTGAAGCATAGAAAATAGCAAGTAGAATATTTTTAATTTCACTACTGCAAAAAACAATGTAATATTATTAAATCGTATAGAACAACCAGATTCTTAATATGTTGAATGCATGGAAAACAATTAATGAGAAGAATCTTAGAAGCATGCAATAAATTCTACATGCTTATACATGCAAATAAAGATGAAAATGATAGACTATGCAATAAATTCTACATGCTTATACATGCAAATAAAGATGAAAATGATAGACTATGAAGATGTTGAATTTTTTTAATTTTAACATACATGCACCATTGCAAATAAAGATGAAATAAATTATTATGATAAATAAATGATGAAAAATATAAGTATAAAAGATAAAAACAGATGCATGGAAAGTTATTAACTCACAATCAACAAGAGCAGGAGAAAAGGGAAGAGAGACAAAACAACTCTTTGTGCCATTTCTTTCAGTTATGTTATTTTGTTGTGAAATATGAATTGGAGTGGAAGTGAGCGAAGATATTTATAAGGACGTAAGAAGAATAGTACAAATAACTAGGACATTAAGACTTTGTTTGACAAAACCATTTTTTAAGTTTATTGTTTATTTCTTATAATTTATATTTTTATTTGTCTAAAATATTTGTTTGTTAACTCTAATTTTGTCATATGTTTGTAGCTTATTTATATTAATTTATAACTTATTTTGATAAGTTATTTCAATTAATATATAATTTATCTATTTTGTTCAATTCTATTATTATAAATTTAAATGAAATTTATTTAAAAAAATTAGTCATATCATTTCATATTAAGCTACATTAATTTTATAAATTTAAGTTCTTACCTTATATATCATATGTTTTAGGATTGAAATTAAAAGGTCGTTGAGATTTTTACTTTTTGTACTCAATTAATTTATTACTCAATTTCTTATTAAAAAAAAACTATTTTTTTAAATCAAAATGAGCCTAACTTTAGAAAATGATGTTTGCACGTAGTACTAGTATGAAAAATTGAGTTGATTTTGTAATATAGTGTATTTTAAAGTTCTTTATATAAAAGTACAAGACATATAATTTCATTTTTCTCCTCATAACTATGAAATTTTAGATTAAAATTAAAATGATATGTCCAACTTAATACTAATATTATGTGGTGATTATGCCTTGAGGATTTTAATTTCCTTACTACTATCAAAATCACAATAATAGTCTAATTCTGTAAAATTCACTTGTGCTATGTTGATTGGTGCTCACTATTAGGGAGAAACATTATCTTATGTTTCTTGATTTTGTGCAAGAGGACATACTAGTATACATCATGAATTATGTCTAATGTTTTGGTTATTATAATGAGTTGTATCAATCATCTGCAAAATCTTCCGTTACCAAAGTCCTAGGAATTTACAAGATAACAATGAATATGAATCCAGGCATTAAGACAAAATAGTATCACAAGAAACTCTATAATAATGTGTAGAGTTTGAATGTTGTAGTTAATAAGACAAGTTAAGCTGACAAGATCACATGGGGAGCATTTCTTGATTTGTTATTGTACTTTATTTTTTATCAAATGTTTGAAGTAGTACAAAAAAAACACAGATGAAACATATGACTAACAAAACTTTTTATTCATACTACTATGAATGTCAGAGATTCAAATAAAAACGTTAATTCCAAATAAAATAAACAACTACATATGTCTCACAAAAGATGTTTTAATTAAAAAATATGCAGTTTTTAAGATGATAAAAACATTTATTAATTTTAATGATAAGTTTAATATCATTAATAAAATATTTGTATTAGTTATAATTACTATAATAGTTAATGAATAAAATTTATATTATATCACAATATATACTTAAAGAATCAATTACTACCATAAATACAGAATCAATCTTTGATAATTTTTCCTTTTGAAAACATGTGTCCCTTATATAGGTTAAAAATATACTTATGCACCCACATATATTTATGAATCGAAATGTTGTTCATCTATACCCATTTTTCTATAATATTAAAAACCTTTGCAATTTTAATTTTTTAATATTAAATTATTTATTTTTGTTCAAAGGAATTTTTTTTAATTTATTATTATATTACTTTACTTGTTTTTTATATATTACATTTAGTTTAATTACTTCTTATATATATTTATGAAAACAAATCACTAAAGTAATGGTTGGGAGTTAGGTCAAACATTTTTCATGAATTTAGTAATTAAATTAAATTAAAGTTTGACATTTAAAAAAAATGATAATAATATTTGAAATTATGTTTTATAAAATACACTAATTATAATTTTTACATGTAATTATTTGGAAATTAAGTCATTAAAAATTCGTTAGATAGTAAAAAATATATGATGAACAAATATTTTTTAGTAAAAAAAAATAGTTAAGTTTTCTTTTTTAAATATCGTCAAAATAAAAATGGAAATAATTATAATACATTAATTAAAATTTTATCACATTTCAATTTTATTTTCTAAATTTTCGAGAATTAATTTATTAAAAAAACTATTTAAAACATAATATACATGAAACAAATATTTATCACAAAACTACTTACAAAACATAGAAAGAATATTGGATAAAATATTTCTCATGGCTAAACATAATAGAAAATTGTGACAAGGATTTGTTATTGACATTTAGTGTTCGTATTGCAATTATAGTCATAGAGAAATGGAGTGTGTCTCACTTGATAGCTGATCAGTGGTATTTACGCAGTTATTTCTCATATATTTTACTTAAGAGTTTCTTGCATGTGTCAAGCGTTTTAATTTATTTGACCATATTTTATACTTTGGTTGTGTATTTTAATGTTTTCAGGTTCAAAAGACTAAATTGGGACTAATCGGTGCAATATTCAGAGTTTCGGAAAAAGTCAAAAATTCACCTTCAAAATGCTTGACAAGGCCACCCGTGTCACTTGACACTTGTCGTGTCAGGATGTAAATATTGGCCAAAGAGGAAGTCAGGGTGTGATACGGCCACCCGTGTCACCTAACATTGGGTGTGTCACCTGACATGGGCCATGTCACCTAACATTGGCCATGTCAGGATTCCTGAACCAAGAATTTACATATTAAATTGCCAAAGTCCAAAACGGGCACCCGTGTTACCTTACACAACCGTGTTACCTTACACAGCCGTGTCAGCCGTGTCAACTAATAGTTTTTGTTTAATTGAACCATAATTTTAACTCGGTATTGTAATGCAGTCCTTGAGATCAATATCTTGGAAATTCCCTACTATAACTACATTGCAAAAATAGTACACTTTCTATTTTTCGGATCATGTTTTTGGCGCCGTTGTCGGAGAATGCAAACGTACAGTGTTCTAATTTTGTTCAATTAAAATTTTGTTGCTCTTCAACTAAAATTTTATTTTCAGTTTAATTGTTTTTATTTTTGTTCTGTTGTTACTAATATGCGTCTAATATTTTCATGCGAGCACTGTGACACCCCGAAAATAATTCGGTAATTAAATAATTATGATTTTAATTATTAAATTAATTGAGAGCATAGTTTATTTAATATATTGAATTATTGAGATTAATTATGGATTTATTGGATGTATGTGGAGTAAGGTGGGGTGTGAGGAGTAAAAGACTCTACTCACATTTATTGATTTATTTAATTTATGTTAAAAGGAATAAAAGGAATTAAAATAAGAAAAGAGGAAAAAAGGAATCATTTTGGAGAAAACAAGATACGTGAAGTGAGAAGAGAAGGAAAGAAGGAAAAAGACCTAGGAGCGTCAGAAATCGAAGAACCCACAAGGTAAGGGGTGATTTCGATTGGTTATTGTTTATTATAGGTTTTGATGTTAATATTATAGACCATGGCATGTTAGGAATCTATGTTTAGGAAATTCTAGGTTTCCATGGATGTATACCTAATAGTGTCAGTTGGTGTCAGATTGAGTCTGATTGTGTCAGAATATGTATGGAATATGATTAGAGTGTCGAGATGAAAATAGATGATGGAAATATGTTGTTTGATGAGATAGATGATGCCAAATGATGTATTTTAGTGTTTCCCATGTTGGAGTTCGTATGGGTAAAATGGGTTTAATTGAAAATGGAAGGATGTTGTCAAAAGTAAAATGACATTTTAACACGGGAACCGGTTCTGTATGGGTAGGAACCGGTTGCCTTTGAAAATTTATAAAATCTGAAAATACACGTGGGAACCGGTTCTGTATGTGTCGGAACCGGTTCCCATACATTTTTTCCGAAGGAAGCTTTTAGGAACCGGTTCAGATATGTAGGAACCGGTTCCACTCAAATTTTGAAAATGCCAAACTTTGAAAATTGTAACTTTCAAACCGTAAGTCCGCTTTGAGCGCCGTTTTGGACGTTATTTTCTAAATTTAATGCTCTATTCTATGAACTGAAAATATTTTCCAAAACTTGAAGTTATTTTGAAAATGAGCCAATTTCTGAGATAAGTGACTTTTGACTGACGCATAGTTAATGGTGTGTAGTGGAGATCCTGTGTTGATGGATGTACTGATAATGTATAGATGTATTGGCATGTTTACACTGATGTTAGATGTATGCATGATGGATTGATATATCATGTTGATTGGTTTGCATGTTTATGTTGATGTTGATTGTATGCATGATTGGTTGAGATATCATGTTGGATGGTTGTTTCAGTTATGTTGAATTGATGTATTACATAGACTGATTAATGTTGCATGCTATTGATGTGCGTGCATATGCATTGTTTTGGTGAAGTTAATTCCCATTGTGTGGAATTTGGCTTGGATTGCCGATAACCGATACCCGAGTGAGGATGGGTGGTTAGGCTGGATTCGTGTCCGAGTGGTTAGGGACGAATCGATGGTACCGTATCCGGTTGATGATGGATCGGGGTGACTTGGTCACGAGTCGGTACCGCATGCATTGAGTCTGAATTATATTTGTATGAAGTGGTAACATGTTAGGATGTCTTCCAGTGTTACTCTTCGTTGATTGTTATGATTAAGCATGATGAATATGTTAAGTGGGTGAAATAATATGCTTGTGATATATTATTGATTGCAAGACTTATAATATGCTTTAATTATGAGAAGTCTCACCCTTACTTTACCATTTCAGATTAAATTAGCAGATGAGGAGTCGGTGAGGATGGCTCTAGAGCTTATCTTTTAGTCCGTGTGTCGTTGTCATGCTCGATTAGATTGTAACACGGGGAACGCTTAGTTAAGAGAATCATTCGCTTAATTATTTTGGATTTGAATTCCTTGATGACCTTGATGTCTTATTAATTTTAATTTTGGTATTTCCCGTAAGACATGGTTTTACAATTATTGAATTGTTGGATGATGATCCTCAGTGTAGCATGCCTACTGTTTGAATGAAGTTTATTTTGATTATTAATTGTGACATCCCTTATTATACCGTGTTAAACTCTGATTAAAGATGATTTAGATATTAATTTAATTAATATATTCGGGGTATTTAGATGGGGTGTTACAATAGTGGTATCGAGCATAGTCGGTCTTGTCCTGTCGTTATCCCTTTAGTATGCGACTAGTGTGAAGTGACACCGATACTTGTGTGCCGATGTAGATGCTTTTGTTATGTTACAGACAATGGCCGGAAGAGGTAACGGAAGGAATGATGATGCCATTCCGAGGCTTTGGGAATGTTGGGGAGTGCTCGGAGGGAACCAGCAGGAGTCGTGATTGCATAATTGGGAAATTTTCGGAGGAATAATCCTCCATTGTTCAAAGGCACGCATGATCCCGAAGGTGCTCGGTGGTTGAAGGAGATCGAGAGGATCTTCGTGAGTGATTGATCGCGGAGGGGTCAAGGTGAGATATGGAACTCACATGTTGGCCGAGGAAGTCGATGACCGTGGGTTGCTACCGAACCGAACTAGAAGAAGATGGTGTTGCATTGAATTGTGTTCGTGAGAGCTTTTCGAGGAGGTACTTTCCGAGGACGCCGAGGTAAGGAGATTGAGTTTTGGAACTCAAGTGGTAACAAGACAAGTATGCTTCAAGTTTTCGAGTTAGCAAAGTATTATGCTCATTACCCTAACGATGCAAATGGAGAATTTTCCAAATGTATCAAGTTTGAGAATGGTCTTCGTGACGAGATTAAGCGGTATTCTATCGCATCCGGGTTTTCGATCCGTTGATTGTAGTAGGATTCTTGAGGAGGATCTTGCTAACACTAAGTCGAATGCTCGAGGGTATGTTGATAGGAAAGGTAAGCAACATGGATCGTGGTAAGCCTTATGATAGAGTAATCGAGATCCAAAGGTTGGAAGAAGTCCGTGGAGGAGATTCTAGTTCTTCCGCTAGGTGCTATAAGTGTGGTGAAACAGGATATCGTATGGTGGACCGTAAGAGCAATGATAAGAAGTGTTTCAAGTGTGGAAAGTTCGCCATGTGGCCAATGACCGCAGAGTGAAAGTGGTGACTTGCACAACTGTGGTGAAGAGGGTCTACCGCAACAAAACCCAAGAAAGAGCAAGCTGGTAAAGTGTTTGCATTGTCCGGATCGAAACTAAACCGATGATCGATCGATTAAAGGTACATGTTTTATTAATGGCATACCTTTGATTGCGATTATTGATACCGAGCTACGCATTCTTTTATTGCGCTAGATTGTGCTAAGAGATTGAATTTGGAAATTTCTAATATGGATGGAAGTATGGTTATTGATACTCCTGCGTTTGACTACTCGTATGTTTGTAGGAATTGTCCTGTTGTGATTTTGATAGGGTTTTGTATGGATTTAGTGTGCCTACCGCTAGAACAACTTGATATCATCCTTGAATGAACTGTTGGAATTCAACCAGTTCATATCAACTGCTTTGAGAAGACGGTCATTTTTCCGAAGAGGTTAAGATCGAAAATGAGATTATGTCGCAAGCATGAACCTAGCGTGAAGGATGGTGCTGTGGTGTTTATGTTGTATTCCGCGATTGAAGCGAAGGAAAGGCAAATAGTGATGGATTGCCGAGGAAGGAGTTTCCGAGGTGTTTCCAAGACGTTAGTGAATTGCCACCGAGAGAGAGGTAGAATTTACTATAGATTTGATTCCCGGAACTAGTCCTGTCGATGGCGCCTATCGCATGTCGGCATCCAACTAGCGAATCAAGAAGAAGAATTGCTTGAGAAGAAGTTTATTCGTTCGAGTGTGTCGCCGGGTGCTCCTGTTATTGGTTAAGAAGAATGAAGGTTCAATGAGGTCATGTGTTGACTACCGACATGAATAAAGTAACAATCAAGAATCGGTATCCTTTGCGAGGATTGATGATTTGATGGATCAACTTGTTGGAGCTTGTATTTAGTAAGATTGATTTGAGATCCGGATATCATCGATTCGTGAAGTCGAGGATATTAAAACCGCGTTCGTAACGAGGTATGGACATTATGAATATTCGTTATGCCGCTTGGAGTTACTAATGCACCGGTGTTTTCATGGAGTATATGAACAGATATTTCATCCGTACTTGACAAGTTTGTAGTAGTGTTCATTGATGATATTCGATTTATTCGGCGATGAGGAGCATGCATAACATCTCGAGTTGTGTTGAATTGAAGGAAAGGAAACTTTATGCGGTTGTCCAAGTGTGAATTCGTTAGGAGGTGAGTTTTCTTGGTCATGTGATTTCCAAGAATGGAATTGCTGGATCCTACGAAAGTAGAAGCGGTGTCTCGGAAGCGCCAAGAACGCCGAGATCCGTAGTTTCGGTCTTGCAGTTACTACCAAGTTTATTGAAGGATTTTCCAAACTGGCGCTGTTGACTAAGTTGACCAGAAGGGTCGATATTTGTTTGGGATGTTGAATGAGAAAAGGATTTCAAGAGTTGAAGAGGAGGTTGACAAGTGCTCCGATCTTGATTTTGTCGATCCGACTAAGTCTTTTGTGGTGTGACGCATCATTAATGGGATTAGGTGGTGTGATGCAAGATAAGGTGTTGTGGCTTATGCTTCATGACAAAGTGCATGAAAGGAATTATCCGACCCATGATTTGAGTTACCGTTGTGTTTGTTTTGAAGTTGGAGACATTATTTATATGGTTCTCGGTTTGAGGTATTCAAAGATCATAAGAGTCGAGGTATCTCTTTGATCGAAAGAGTTGAACATGAGGCAGATGGTTGGAATTCTTAAAGGATTATGATTTCGGTTTGAATTATCATCCTGGTAAAGCGAACGTGGTTGCAGATGCTTTGAGTAGAAAGTCCTTGCATATGTCGATGTTAATGGTTCGTGAGTTAGATTTGGTTGAGCAGTTCAGAGATCTAAGTTTGGTTTGTGAAACTACTCCGAATAGTGTGAAATTGGGTATGTTGAAGCTGACTAGTGGTATTCTGGAAGAGATCAGAAATGGACAGAAATCTGATGTTGGTTTAGTTGATAAGTTGACATTGATCAACCAAGGTCAAGGAGGCGAGTTCAATCGACGAGAATGGTGTTATGAGATTTGGTGATCGGGTGTGTGTTTCGGATGTTGCCGAAATTAGGAAGAGCATTTTGGAAGAAGGGCATCGTAGAGGGTTAAGTATTCATCCCGGTGCTACTAAAATGTACCATGATTTGAAGAAGTTGTTTTGGTGGCCGGAATGAAAAGGAAATTGAGTTTGTGTATGCTTGTTTGGTTTGTCAAGTCGAAAATCGAACATCGAAACCATCGTGGTTGATGGAGCCGTTGTTTGTTCCGAATGGAAGTGGGATGGAATCTCAATGGATTTTGTGTCGGTTTACCAAGGACGCTAAGAATTGTGATTCTATCCGGTTATTGTGGATAGATTGACAAAATCGCTCACTTCATTCCGATAAGAATGGATTATCCGATGGAGAGATTAGCGTAATCAGTATGTCGAAAAGATTGTAAGTTTGCATGGTATTCCATCTAGAATTGTGTCGGATCGAGATCCGAGGTTTACATCTAAGTTCGGACAGGTTGCAAGAAGCTTTGGGTACCAAGTTGCGTTTGAGTTCCGCTTATCATCCGCATGATGGTCGACGGAAAGAACGATTCATCGTTGGAAGATTTCAGAGCTTGTGTGTTAGAAAGGGTGGAGCTTGGGATAGCTATCCCATTGATTGATTTTACCTACAACAATAGCTTTCACCGAGTATTGGTATGGCTCCGCTTGAGGCATTGTATGGTAGGAGGTGCCGGACACCATTGTGTTGGTATGAACCGAGAGAGTCGTGATTGGACCGAAATTGTTCAACAAACTTGGAAAGATTAAGATGATTCAGAAAAGACGAGGACTTCCGCAGTCACGAGAAAAGATTGAGTTTCAAGTTGACTCACGATTTATTGGTCCTTTCGATTACCAAAAGAGTTGGAAGGTTGCATATCGATTGCCTTGCCGCCACTTGCGAATCTGCATGATGTTTTCATGTGTCTCGGTTGAGGAAGTACATTGTTGATCCGTCTCATGAGATTCGTGTAGATGACATATGTACGGAGAATTTGATCGTGGAAGCGGTACCGCGAGGATAGAGGATCGAAGTTGAAACAAAGGCAAAGAGATTGCATTGGTAAGAGTGGCTTGGGAGGACCAAATGGAAATGTCACTGGGAGCTGGAGAGTCGATGAAGGACTCGATCCCGAATTGTTCGTCGAGGTATGTTTTCGAGGACGAAAACTCTTTAAGTTGGGGAGTTGTGACACCCGAAAATAATTCGTAATTAAATAATTATGATTTTAATTATTAAATTAATTGAGAGCATAGTTTATTTAATATATTGAATTATTGAGATTAATTATGGATTTATTGGATGTATGTGGAGTAAGGTGGGGTGTGAGGAGTAAAGACTCTACTCACATTTATTGATTTATTTAATTTATGTTAAAAGAAATAAAAGGAATTAAAATAAGAAAAGAGGAAAAAGGAATCATTTTGGAGAAAACAAGATACGTGAAGTGAGAAGAGAAGGAAAGAAGGAAAAGACCTAGAGGCCGAAATCAAGAACCCACAAGGTAAGGGGTGATTTCGATTGGTTATTGTTTATTATAGGTTTTGATGTTAATATTATAGACCATGGCATGTTAGGAATCTATGTTTAGGAAATTCTAGGTTTCCATGGATGTATACCTAATAGTGTCAGTTGGTGTCAGATTGAGTCTAATTGTGTCCGAATATGTATGGAATATGATTAGAGTGTCGAGATGAAAATAGATGATGGAAATATGTTGTTTGATGAGATAGATGATGCCAAATGATGTATTTTAGTGTTTCCCATGTTGGAGTTCGTATGGGTAAAAATGGGTTTAATTGAAAATGGAAGGATGTTGTCAAAAGTGCAGAAAATGACATTTTAACACGTGGGAACCGTTCTGATGGGTAGGAACCGGTTGCCTTTGAAAATTTATAAAATCTGAAAATACACGTGGAACTGGTTCGTATGTGTCGGAACCGGTTCCCACACATTTTTCCAAGCGAGGTTTTGAAGCTTTTAGGAACCGGTTCCTGATATGTAGGAACCGGTTCCACTCAAATTTTGAAAATGCCAAACTTTGAAAATTGTAACTTTCAAACCGTAAGTCCGTTTTGAGCGCCGTTTTGGACGTTATTTTCTAAATTTAATGCTCTATTCTATGAACTGAAAATATTTTCCAAAACTTGAAGTTATTTTGAAAATGAGCCAATTTCTGAGATAAGTGACTTTTGACTGACGCATAGTTAATGGTGTGTAGTGGAGATCCTGTGTTGATGGATGTACTGATAATGTATAGATGTATTGACATGTTTACACTGATGTTAGATGTATGCATGATGGATTGATATATCATGTTGATTTGTTTGCATGTTTATGTTGATGTTGATTGTATGCATGATTGGTTGAGATATCATGTTGGATGGTTGTTTCAGTTATGTTGAATTGATGTATTACATAGACTGATTAATGTTGCATGCTATTGATGTGCGTGCATATGCATTGTTTTGGTGAAGTTAATTCCCATTGTGTGGAATTTGGCTTGGATTGCCGATAACCGATACCCGAGTGAGGATGGGTGGTTAGGCTGGATTCGTGTCCGAGTGGTTAGGGACGAATCGATGGTACTGTATCCGGTTGATGATGGATCAGTTTTGGGTGACTTGGTCACGAGTCGGTACCGCATGCATTGAGTCTGAATTATATTTGTATGAAGTGGTAACATGTTAGGATGTCTTCCAGTGTTACTCTTCGTTGATTGTTATGATTAAGCATGATGAATATGTTAAGTGGGTGAAATAATATGCTTGTGATATATTATTGATTGCAAGACTTATAATATGCTTTAATTATGAGAAGTCTCACCCTTACTTTACCATTTCAGATTAAATTAGCAGCTGAGGAGTCGGTGAGGATGGCTCTAGAGCTTATCTTTTAGTCCGTGTGTCAGTGTCATGCTCTGATTAGATTGTAACACTGGGGAACGCTTAGTTAAGAGAATCATTACTGTTTAATTATTTTGGATTTGAATTCCTTGATGACCTTGATGTCTTATTAATTTTAATTTTGGTATTTCCGCTGTGTAAGACATGGTTTTACAATTATTGAATTGTTGGATGATGATCCTCAGTGTAGCATGCCTACTGTTTGAATGAAGTTTATTTTGATTATTAATTGTGACATCCCTTATTATACCGTGTTAAACTCTGATTAAAGATGATTTAGATATTAATTTAATTAATATATTCGGGGTATTTAGATGGGGTGTTACAAGCACACCCCTCAACTAATTTTCCTTTTGACGCAGATATTTAAAGGACACCATAAAATGTTCCATCCTTCTCATTAAGTGTGTGTTCCGATGCGATTTCATAGAAATGTGTCACAAACTATTTTTTCTTTTCAATGTGATTGATACTTTATGTACTATTTATTAATAACTTATTTGTGTTCATTCTTTTTGGACTAGGTTATATTCCTTGTTATTTTTTGGAGTTTATCATTTATGGTGCTCACAGGGAGATACTAGTTTGTAGTGTGATTCACACATAGTGTCTATCACATGTGACTATGTTCAATTAGTTTTATTTTTTAAATTATTATCTCTGTGGAAGAGTTAGTTTTATTGTCATGTCAAGTGAGTAACGTTTCTGTCCGTGCTTCATAGATGTCTACATTATAAGAATTTTAGCATTCCTTGTTTAACTATTATTGAATAAGGCCTATCAAGATTTTGTTGCTACAACATCAACTCATCAACTATTCTTGAATCCAAATAAAATTATATTCCAAACAAACCACATCAACCAATATCACTCTTGAAATCTTTAAGCAAAATTGGGAATTATTTAGAGTAGCAACAAGATCAAGCCGAGGTGTATGTGGACTCGGTAAAGCATGTGTTAGATTAGAGTGTCTAGTGAAAAGTCTGGAAAATCTTGGAGTAGATGAGTAAAGCTGGCTTCTTATTGAATTGCATCATGGCGCTGAAGCTAGTTGCTTCAGACTTTCTCTTTAACATCCTTCGACCCGTGTTGATGTCAGGTTTTCTAAAGATGTTGCTCAATAGCATTTATATGCTTTTGTTCGCGTGTTAGGGGTTTTTCCCATCGCTGGTTTATGTGGCTGCTTTTCTTAGTATCAAACTTGTTTCATTTAATCCACCAAAAAAATATATATGTTTCTCTATTTTTAAATGTTTATCCATTTCCAAGATATTCTAATTGGAATATATTACACCTACATTGTATGCTATTTTTATATGTTTGATTTGGTATATTTGAATTGTTTGAGAGTGATTATCATGATATAATCATGCAAAGTGAAAGAAAAAGATACAATGTGCGACTAGATGGAGAACTAATAGAAGTGACTATATACATTAATTACTTAACACCGCTTTAACTCTCGGGAAATATAAATATTATATGACATCCAATTAGTATTTCAATAATCTTTTTGTCTAAACAAAACAATTATTTTCACATAACAAATTGATGGTTATTTTTAACTAACAAATTGATGGTTATTTTTAACTAATTTATTTAGTACACAAACCCAATAACTTATTTAGTGCACAAACAAAACACAAGAGCTTAATTAGTACAAAACAACAATAATCAAGTTTTTTGCACAAGCAAATCCTTATTTAATACTCAACCAAGAGTTTAATTAGTACACAATAATAACCAAACATATTTCCACTAAGTTGGAACAAAATTAGAACACAAACATAACCTTACTTAGTATACGGAAATTAAGACATTAAAATACACATACACCGATTAATATATATGAACTAGTTTTCTTTCAACCAACCATCAAGGTAAACTTGGTTGGAATTAGGGGGTGAATTTTCTTTCTAAGCTCGTGTATCTTTCAACCATCCATCAAGATATACTTGGTTGGATTCAGCGTTGGATTTTGCGTTTTCGATTCGGGTATCTTTCAACCATCCATCAAGATAAACTTGGTTGGAGTTAGGGTTGGATTTTGTGTTTTCAGTTCGGGTATCTTTCAACCATCCATCAAGGTAAACTTGGTTGGAGTTAGGGTTTGATTTTTCTCTCTCAGCTCGAGTATCTTTCAACCATCCATCAAGGTAAACTGCGTTGGAATCATGAGTGGATTTTTCTTTCTCAGCTCGAATATCTTTCAACCAACCATCAAGGTAAACCTGGTTGTTATCAGTGGTTGATTTTTCTTTTCCCGCACGAATATCTTTCAACCATCCATCAAGGTAAACTTGGTTGGAGCTAGGGCTAGATTTTTCCTTCTCAGCTCTGATATCTTTCAACCATCCGTCAAGGTAAACTTGGTTGGAGTCAGCGGTAGATTTTGCCTTTTCATGACGAATATCTTTCAACCATCCATCAAGGTATACTTGGTTGGAGCTAGGGCTAGATTTTTCCTTCTCAGCTCTAATATCTTTCAACCATCCGTCAAGGTAAACTTGGTTGGAGTCAGCGGTAGATTTTGCCTTTTCATGACGAATATCTTTCAACCATCCATCAAGGTAAACTTGGTTGGAGTTAGGGCTAGATTTTTCTTTCTCAGCTCGAGTATATTTCAACCATCCATCAAGGTAAACTTGGTTAGAGTCAGGGTTGACTTTGGATTTCTCGGATCTGATATTTTTCAACCATCCATCAAGGTAAACTTGGTTGGAGTCAGTGTTTGCTTTGACTTTCTCGGCCTTGGTATCTTTCAACCATCCATCTAGGTAAACTTGGTTGGAGTCATCGTTGGATTTGGCTTTCTCGACTCTGGTATCTTTTAACCATCCATCAAGATAAACATTGTTTGATTCAATGTTGGATTTTTCTCTTGCGGTTCGAGTATCTTTCAACCATCCATCAAGATAGACTTGGGCGGAGTCAGGGGTGGGTTTTACTTTCTCGATCGAGTATCTTTCAACCATCCATCAAGGTAAACTTGGTTAGAGTCAGGGTTGACTTTGGATTTCTCGGCTCTAATATTTTTCAGCCATCCATCAAGGTAAACTTGGTTGGAGTCAGTGTTGGCTTTGACTTTCTCGGCCCTGGTATCTTTCAACCATCCATCTAGGTAAACTTGGTTGGAGTCATGGTTGGCTTTCTCGACTCTAGTATCTTTTAACCATCCATCAAGATAAACTTGGTTGGAGTCCGGGTTTACATTTATTTTCTCGCCTCTGGTATCTTTCAACCATCCATCAAGATAAACTTCATTGGAGTCAAGGGAGGATTTTGGTTCTTCAATGGAGTGTTTTGAGCCATCCATCAAGATAAGGTTGATCAACTTGGTTCATATATCTTGCAAAGATTCCATTTCCATTCTACAATTCAATTGAATAAATGGATATTAATGAGTGACAAATAAATTACGTGGTTTGAATGATATGTAAGGTTAGAAAAACACTAGTGTGTTATGAGACAAATTCTACTGAATAATGGAAGAAATATTGATTATGTATATATAGCAGATAAATAAATATTTTGAAGCATAGAAAATAGCAAGTAGAATATTTTTAATTTCACTACAGCAAAAAACAATGTAATATTATTAAATCGTATAGAACAACCAGATTCTTAATATGTTGAATGCATGGAAAACAATTAATGAGAAGAATCTTAGAAGCATGCAATAAATTCTACATGCTTATACATGCAAATAAAGATGAAAATAAGCATGCAAATAAAGATGAAAATGATAGACTATGCAATAAATTCTATATGCTTATACATGCAAATAAAGATGAAAATGATAGACTATGAAGATGTTGAATTTTTTTAATTTTAACATACATGCACCATTGCAAATAAAGATGAAATAAATTATTATGATAAATAAATGATGAAAAATATAAGTATAAAAGATAAAAACAGATGCATGGAAAGTTATTAACTCACAATCAACAAGAGTAGGAGAAAAGGGAAGAGAGACAAAACAACTCTTTGTGCCATTTCTTTCAGTTATGTTATTTTGTTGTGAAATATGAATTGGAGTGGAAGTGAGCGAAGATATTTATAAGGACGTAAGAAGAATAGTACAAATAACTAGGACATTAAGACTTTCTTTGACAAAACCATTTTTTAAGTTTATTGTTTATTTCTTATAATTTATATTTTTATTTGTCTAAAATATTTGTTTGTTAACTCTAATTTTGTCATATGTTTGTAGCTTATTTATATTAATTTATAACTTATTTTGATAAGTTATTTCAATTAATATATAATTTATCTATTTTGTTCAATTCTATTATTATAAATTTAAATGAAATTTATTTAAAAAAATTAGTCATATCATTTCATATTAAGCTACATTAATTTTATAAATTTAAGTTCTTACCTTATCAATCATATGTTTTAGGATTGAAATTAAAAGGTCGTTGAGATTTTTACTTTTTGTACTCAATTAATTTATTACTCAATTTCTTATAAAAAAAAAAGACTATTTTTTTAAATCAAAATGAGCCTAACTTTAGAAAATGATGTTTGCACGTAAGCAGTATTAGTATGAAAAATTGAGTTGATTTTGTAATATAGTGTATTTTTAAAGTTCTTTATATAAAAAGTACAAGACATATAATTTCATTTTTTCCCCTCATAACTATGAAATTTTAGATTAAAATTAAAATGATATGTCCAACTTAATACTAATATTATGTGGTGATTATGCCTTGAGGATTTTAATTTCCTTACTACTATCAAAATCACAATAATAGTCTAATTCTGTAAAATTCACTTGTGTTATGTTGATTGGTGCTCACTATTAGGGAGAAACATTATCTTATGTTTCTTGATTTTGTGCAAGAGGACATACTAGTATACATCATGAATTATGTCTAATGTTTTGGTTATTATAATGAGTTGTATCAATCATCTGCAAAATCTTCCGTTACCAAAGTCCTAGGAATTTACAAGATAACAATGAATATGAATCCAGGCATTAAGACAAAATAGTATCACAAGAAACTCTATAATAATGTGTAGAGTTTGAATGTTGTAGTTAATAAGACAAGTTAAGCTGACAAGATCACATGGGGAGCATTTCTTGATTTGTTATTGTACTTTATTTTTTATCAAATGTTTGAAGTAGTACAAAAAAAACACAGATGAAACATATGACTAACAAAACTTTTTATTCATACTACTATGAATGGCAGAGATTCAAATAAAAACGTTAACTCCAAATAAAATAAACAACTATATATGTCTCACAAAAGATGTTTTAATTAAAAAATATGCAGTTTTTAAGATGATAAAAACATTTATTAATTTTAATGATAAGTTTAATATCATTATTAAAATATTTGTATTAGTTATAATTACTATAATAGTTAATGAATAAAATTTATATTATATCACAATATATACTTAAAGAATCAATTACTACCATAAATACATAATCACCCTTTGATAATTTTTCCTTTTGAAAACATGTGTCCCTTATATAGGTTAAAAATATACTTATGCACCCACATATATTTATGAATCGAAATGTTGTTCATCTATACCCATTTTTCTATAATATTAAAAACCTTTGCAATTTTAATTTTTTAATATTAAATTATTTATTTTTGTTCAAAGGAATTTTTTTTAATTTATTATTATATTACTTTACTTCTTTTTTATATATTACATTTAGTTTAATTACTTCTTATATATATTTATGAAAACAAATCACTAAAGTAATGGTTGGGAGTTAGGTCAAACATTTTTCATGAATTTAGTAATTAAATTAAATTAAAGTTTGACATTTAAAAAAAATGATAATAATATTTGAAATTATGTTTTATAAAATACACTAATTATAATTTTTACATGTAATTATTTGGAAATTAAGTCATTAAAATTTAGATAGTAAAAATATATGATGAACAAATATTTTTTAGCAAAAAAAAATAGTTAAATTTTCTTTTTTAAATATCGTCAAAATAAAAATGGAAATAATTATAATACATTAATTAAAATTTTATCACATTTCAATTTTATTTTCTAAATTTTCGAGAATTAATTTATTAAAAAAACTATTTAAAACATATTATACATGAAACAAATATTTATCACAAAACTACTTACAAAACATAGAAAGAATATTGGATAAAATATTTCTCATGGCTAAACATAATAGAAAATTGTGACAAGGATTTGTTATTGACATTTAGTGTTCGTATTGCAATTATAGTCATAGAGAAATGGAATGTGTCTCACTTGATAGCTGATCAGTGGTATTTACGCAGTTATTTCTCATATATTTTACTTAAGAGTTTCTTGCCTGTGTCAAGCGTTTTAATTTATTTGGCTAGATTTTATACTTTGATTGTGTGCTTTAATGTTTTCAGGTTCAAAAGACTAAATTGGGACTAATCGCTGCAATATTCAGAGTTTCGGAGAAAGTCAAAATGCTTGACAAGGCCACCCGTGTCACTTGACACTTGTCGTGTCAAGATGTAAATATTGGCCAAAGAGGAAGTCAGGGTGTGATACGGCCACCCGTGTCACCTAACATTAGGTGTGTCACCTGACATGGGCCATGTCACCTGACATGGGCCATGTCACCTAACATCGGCCATGTCAGGATTCCAGACCAAGAATTTACATATTAAATTGCCAAAGTCCAAAATGGGCACCCGTGTTGCCTGACACAGCCGTGTCAGCTTGTGAAGTTGATTTTAGTATTTTGGGTTACTTTGTTCATTAGTTGTCTCGTGAGGGTGTTTTGGGTATTTCCAACCGACCTAAATGAGTTTTTTCTAGTTAGAGGAGTTTGCATGATGAATTAGGGGACATTTTAGGCGATTAAAGATTGGCACGATTGAAGATTGGGTTTTTGAAGAGCTTTGGAGACAGAGATTCCTTCATGTGCGATAGCTATTGAAGATCGAAGAATAATCCTATAATAACCAAAACATTCTTGATAACCAAATGCTTGGATTCATCACAATTTTTAATGGACATTGAAATTAGGATAGAATGTAAAGGTTTTTCACTAAGGACTTAGAGAAAGATAATTTTAAGAACTGGTAGTTGATGTTGATGAACTTGTTGAAAAGAGCAAGAGCCAAAGTTATCATATGACAAATCACACACTCACTCCTAGCAAGCTTTAATCACACTAGAAATAGTCATATTTTACATTCTACTATTTTAAACACATGCAAGGATTTGTTCCAAACAAAACACAACTAGTAATGTTTGTTTAATTGAACCATAATTTTAACTCAGTATTGTAATGCAGTCCTTGAGATCAATATCTTGGAAATTTCCTACTATAACTACATTGCAAAAATAGTACACTTTCTATTTTTCTGATCATGTTTTTGGCGCCGTTGTCGGGGAATGCAAACGTACAGTGTTCTAATTTTGTTCAATTAAAATTTTGTTGCTCTTCAACTAAAATTTTATTTTCAGTTTAATTGTTTTTATTTTTGTTTTGTTGTTACTAATCTGCGTCTAATATTTTCATGCGAGCACACCCCTCAACTAATTTTCCTTTTGACGCAGATATTTAAAGGACGCCAAAAAATGTTCCGTCCTTTCTCATTAAGTGTGTGTTCCGATGCGATTTAATATAAATGTGTCACAAACTATTTTTTATTTTCAATGTGATTGATACTTTATGTACTATTTATTAATAACTTATTTGTGTTCATTCTTTTTGGACTAGGTTATATTCCTTGTTATTTTTTTGGAGTTTATCATTTATGGTGCTCACAGGGAGATACTAGCTTGTAGTGTGATTCACGCATAGTGTCTATCACATGTGACTATGTTCAATTAGTTTTATTTTTTAAATTATTATCTCTGTAGAAGAGTTAGTTTTATTGTCATGTCAAGTGAGTAACGTTTCTGTCCGTGCTTCATAGATGTCTACATTATAAGAATTTTAGCATTCCTTGTTTAACTATTATTGAATAATGCCTATCAAGATTTTGTTGCTGCAACATCAACTCATCAACTATTCTTGAATCCAAATAAAATTATATTCCAAACAAACCACATCAACCAATATCACTCTTGAAATCTTTAAGAAAATTAGGAATTATTTAGAGTAGCAACAAGATCAAGTTGAGGAATCGAATCGAATTGATTCTAAATGATTTTCTCTTTTGATTTGTTTATAAAGATGCGAGCATCAAGCTTTATTATTTCCAACACAAGAAAAATGATTATGATATGATATGCATTACGACTAGCGCAAACTAGACGTAACGCATTGGGGAGATTCCGGGCAAGGGGGTTTGTTATATAAAGGGAATAGATGGAGCACCCTAAATATATATAGTTATCTATAGCTTTATATATGAATATGTTTGATATGTTTGTGTGTTTTAATTGCTATTTCTTTGATTGGGAAAGTTTCTCCTTTGGATTTTAAGAAGGATAGATTATGTGGGATCCTAGGTTTTGTTATTATTGTGCTCGCAAAGATCATTGGGATCTTCTGCATACATATCCCTTAATGGGAATCAGAGCATTTGTAGCTCGGATCTAAAGGGATCTATGGTTTGTTTGGTTTGAGGGAGAAAGAAATTTGCTCGGCAAGAATGGGACCTTGTGCCTACGTATTCTCAAAAGGATGTTGAGAAAGTCAGAGCAAACGTAGTTCCCACTTATGCTAGTGGAAGCAATGGGATGTTATTAAGTGACACAGACAAATGTCATCTTAAAAAATGTATCTAATCTATTTCATCACATACATTTTGAAAAGATTGATTGATTGAATCTTTCGTCGTAAGTTATAGGTGTTTTGCTTGAGTGTACAAGCGTTACCATTTACGAGTTTTAGAAAGATGTTTGAAAAAGATGATTGAATCTTTTAATTGTAAGCATTGGGTATTTTTCTTGAGTGTACAAGCGTTACCACTTACGATTAAGAGATGTTTTTGTTTGAACAGAGTTTGAAATTTTTTTTTTATTGTATGTGATGTGATAGATGAGATACTTCTTCCATAGAGATGATAGATGTCTAAATCTCGAGGAGAAATTAATTGGATTAAGGGGATGCTTTTAAGAAGCCCATGGGTCCTTGTATTTTAAGCCCAAGAGAAGGCATTTCGAGGGTCATCGAGGGTCATCGAGGGTCCTTGTATGAAGCTCAAGAGGAAGCTATAGGGTATGGCTGGCTTTGGCTTTAAGAGGGATTTCACCGGGAAACCATCCTCTTAGGATTTTAAGAGCGATTTCACCGAGAAATCATACTCTCAGGGTTCTATCCTAGCGCGGGTGATTCTTTGTATTGGAAGCCCAATAGGAGGCTGTTAAGAGATTTCTTGGTCTTTTACTTGTTTGATGCCCAAGAGAAGGCTAAACTCAATGAGGAGTTCTTTTGAACGAAGCCCAAGAGGAGGCTGACTCAGCAGGGGAGTGTTGTCTTATATGAAGCCTAAGCGGAGGCTAAACTTAGATGAATGAGTTTTCTTATATGAAGCCTAAGAGGAGGCTGAACTCAGATGACATGAGTTACCTTGTACAAAGCCCAAGAGGAGGCTGACTCTGTGGGGAACCTAGTTGTTAGGCTAATTGTTATGTTATAACTAGACAGTTATATAAACAAGTATATGCTATGCAATCACAGGAGTTTTTGAAATATAAACAAGTGTATACAAGAGTTTATGAAAGAAATATAAACAAGTGTGTGTAAAACGAACGTTTGAAACGAGCGTAACTTGATTACTTACAAGTTTGAATATGTACAAGGAAGTAAATATGTACATGAATGAGTATTTATGTACAAGGAAATGAATATGTACATAGGAGGGTTGGGACTTACACCGTAAGGGAGGCCCATTGGTTTAAAAGCAATTTCACCGGGAATAATGCTCCTTTTAATACCAATGGTATTCAGTGTATATACAAGCGAAATGAAAACAAACGGAAGAAGTTTATCTGTACTTGAATATTTACAAAAGACGTCTATATTATGTACAAGGAAATAGCTATGTACATAAAAAGAATTGGATATGTACAAGGAAATATGTATGTACATAAAAAGAATTGGGACTTACACCGTGAGGGAGGCCCGTGATCGGTTAAGAAATTCGAGGAAAAAACGAGTTCGGTTTTATCTTCAAATCGGGTCGGTCATGGAAAAAAGAGTGTAAGTTTGATGAAAAGTTTTCAAAATATCTTGAAAGTGTTTTTGAAAGATGAAATATACTTACAAGAAGTTTGGAAAAGTTTCGGGCTTCAAAAGTTTGAAAGAAACGTCTTTGAAAGTGCTTTGAAAAGTACTCAAAATGTATCGTTTTCGGCTCGATAAAAATATAATCAAAAGAAAGTATTTTTGAATTTTTTTGACATCATCATAAAATAGGTATGTTAAATGACACGTGTGCAAAAAATCACCTCAAAATGAGGAGTTTTGATTGGATTTTGAAAGAGTCAAAGTTTGAAAAAAATATGAAGAGAAAACAAAAAAGTTTGGCAAAAATGGTCCCAAGGCTACTCGAACCCGGGACCATTGGGCAAGGCATGGCAAGTGACTTAAAGTTGAGCTGGCAACCGCTGGGGAGGAAATACATCCGTTCACTTATGCCAATCCAATTAATTATATTACAAACTGAAATTTTAAATTTCTGGAAAACGCGCGCAATGATCTTCTTCTTCCTCAATCCTTCATCCATCCATGGATCCTTTGTTTCTTGATGAAATTGCTCGATGTAAACATCAAACTTGATCGAAATTGAACCAGGAACATGATGGTGTGGTTTAATTTCATTTATTTTTAGTTTAAACATGATTAATTTTCCAGAAAACACGAAGAACCCTAATTCCTAAAAATCAAATTGAAATCGTGTGTGATCATGGAATCAAGCAATTGATTGAGGGTTATCAATCAGTGAAGGTGCAGAAACAAAACGGCCAAGCCATTTTTGAACTGGAAATTAGAAAATATGAAGTTCAAAGTTCGTGTTCTTACCTCTTGAAGCTGAGATCGATTTCTTCGAAGGAGCTGTTACAGAGTTGATTTAATGATTGCTATAGCACCAGTGGACTTCAAGGAACGTGTGAGGATGCTCTGCTTGCTTTGAATCAACCTGAATCACTCTGACTAAGTCCACTTGCATATGCTTGGCATGAGTTTCGAATTCGAGCTTGAGGGTGTTACAGGTCAAGAGTAATGATTTGTATCATCCATATGAAGTATGTTGATGATGTTTGAATCAAAAAAGGGTTAAATACACTTTTCCCCCTTGTAATGTTAGCGAGTTTAGGATTACCCCCCTGTAAAAATATTTTTTGTAAACCCCCCCTTATGTTATGTAAATTCCTTCATAGAACCCCCTAATATCCAGGTGGCATGGAATCTAATAAGAGGTCCTACACCTGGCATATTTTTAATTTTGTTAAAGTGATTATGTGTCATTTTACACTTTTAATTTCAAATACCCCTTAGAAAATTAGGGTTCGAACATAGCGGGAAGACGAAGACGAAATTTCGGGAAGACGAAGACGAAGAAGAAGAATGCAGAACAAGCAAACGAGAAAGACGACCGCAGAAGACGAAGATGAAGACAACCTCAATAAAGAAGCGATCCAAGTGATGCACTTATCAGAACGGATGTGCACCCCTAAGCAATCGATATGCCAACTGCAAATGATATGCCAATCGATCGATATGCGCCTAACCAAATCGATATGATGTTCCAACAAATGTGCTGTTCCAATCGATCCACACCTCCAACCGATATGCCTGCTCCAACTATTATGAGTCAAACAGATCTAGTGTGGCTGCCTCAATCACAAAACAATCCGAAAAAGGGTTGAAAAAACCTATCATCAAAAGAAGGCAAAGTGAGAGGATCAAGTTGAGTTGGTTTAAAAGACCCATAACGTGAAGGAATATCTAGTGACAAACCAATTACCCTACCGAAAATGAAGACATACCCACTTCAAAATGAGGGACCGATTATTATGTTTCGCTATGTATTTTGTAATCCTTTTGAAAAACTCTTTGTAATGCCAACGATCTTTGAAGACATGTATTTTGTAATCCTTTTGTAACAAACATATGCACTTACGTGATGATCAATTCTAATGTATCGTTTAACATTATTGGTGTGTATTGTCTATAAAACACAATGGCTAGTCATCACATTTTTTTCTTGTTTTCATAAACCATGAATTGCAGAGCCATGGCTAGTGTGCACTAATCTTACAACAAAACCATGAATTCTGCAGGACCTAAAGAAAAAGCCAAAGTATTTAATTACATTCACCTTGAATTACCAAAAAGTTTAAGAGATAGACTACATTAATATATTTCAATTTATTTATATGTTTACTATGTCATATTTTCTTTAGAATTACGACTATAAAATTGTTACGTAGTTTTCGATGATTTTGCAATTTTGCTCTTTCATTATGATATAACTTTTTGTCATTATTGGTAGATTGAATCTGAAAGTTTAATCAAATAATGATCTTGATCGATTTAAGATTGATGAACAGATTACATTTCATTGATGAACACATTACAAGTTCAACATTACATTCTGAAAAACACTAATGACATAACAATTACATGAGACTCATTAGACTAACTTAACCATAGTGTTATCAACATCCATGATGGACCAATTACAAACATTAACTATAAATTTTCCTCTTTTCCATTGCAATCTTTTTCTTGATTTTCTAACTTGTTAAGCTTTCCGACTGCAATCTATCTCCTCAACAATCTCTTTAGCAAATTCAATCAAATAAGCCTTGTTGACTTCACATTGGAGGCATCCGGACGGATTGGTTTCTTTCATCAAACTCACCGACCAAATCATCCCACAAAATAAACCGCACCCATTCTGCAATTTGAGACAAACACCACCAACAATTAATTTTGAAATCAAACTCAAAATAATAAAATGCTTCAAAATTGCTCACCATATAATTCCTGCATTTCCAAAATTTGCGACCGGGATTTTCAATTGACTTGGAGACCCACAACTTCATGGTTTCATTGCATCCACATCTTGGTAAGCCGTTTCCAACTTCACTGTGGAAGATGCCTCACGCCACCCATAACCCGGATGAAGGGACACGGACGAAGATGAAGAGAGGATGGATTGGGGTAGGGATGGATTTCACGAAGAGAGAGGATGGATTTGGGATAGGGATGGATTTCACGAAGAGAGAGGGATGGATTTGGAACCCTAATTTCTAGTTTATGCCATGCTGGAGACCTAATGAAGATTCACATGTGAAAATAAAAAAATTAAAAAGCCACGTCTGAAATAAAAAACCAAGATTCCATGCCACCTGGATATTAGGGGGTTCTATGAAGGAATCTACATAACATAAGGGGGGTATTGAAAAAATAACTTTACCAGGGGGGTAACCCTAAACTCGCTAACATTACAGGGGGGTAAAGTGTATTTAACCCTTATTTTAATGACTTAAATAAATACATTGTCTTTTTAGTGTTTTTACAATGATTTAATATTATTTCAATTTAAATTTTTTAAAATTTTGCATCAATTATGACGTCTTTAATAATATATTAAATGAAATTAATATATACTAAAATTATTTATCTATAATATAAAAATAAATACATTATTTGTATTATAAGTTGTTTTCTGATAGATCATTTTTTATATTTCATGGAACCCCCAACACTTAGGTTTACTGGTCTTTAGGTATAGGGTTTCTTTTTGGATCTACACCCTCTAATTTACACCCTCTACTTGGCCCATTTCATTTTTCTTTACCATTTTTACTTTCTTTTTATTTTTAATTGTTTAGTGTTTTTATATTTATCTCAAACTTCATAAAAAAAATATCTAAACAATTAATTACCTTAAATATTTGAAATCGAAACAAACTTGTATAGAAAATTTAATTCTAATGCAAAATCTGAACCATAAAAAAGTTTTGTTCGAATCCAAACTCTACACCAAGTGAATACCTCCAAATTCGAGCCAAAACAGAACCGTGAAGCTCAAATAGAACCGTGAAATCGAAATTGAAACAATTTGAATTCGAAAAATGAATCTAATTGTTGAATGTTTGTTCTATCGATTTGTTCTAAAAAAGGTAGTTATTGTTGTTATGTGAAGAATATAAACATTCTTTTGATATTTTGAAAAAAATGGATTATACGTTATTGATTCTTTTCCACATTACTACTTTCATTCCTTTCTTTGATTTTTTAATCAAGTTTTCCTATTTAATATAAAAATAAAAAAAAATTTGTAAAGTTTAGGAAAAACTCTTATTATTTTTAGTAAACATTTAAAAAAAAATTTAAACGACCCTATTTTAAAATAAAAATATTTTATTATTATACTAAAAAAAATATTTTTAGAATTTCACAAACAAATCTGCAGAAAAATTCGCAGAAAAGTTTCTTGCGGAATTGTCTGTGGATTTTGCATTGTATAGTAGTAGTTTTTCAAAATATAAAATTCGCAGCAAAATCCGCATGTATACCTGCGTATTTTTATTCCGCTGGTAGTTCTAATTTAATAAACTAAAGTCGCAGAAAAATCTACAAGTATTTTTTAGCAGACCATTTTTTACAGAAAATTTTAATATTTCTAGTAGTGTAATGCCTACATATTGTGCCCTCAATCAATCTAATGCTCACAACAATTGATTTCGGAGGATGTTCTTGATAATACGGAGGATCGTGTAGTTGTATAAAAAGACATATATCTAAAGAGAATTGATGAGTGATTAGTCATTACATCATTAGTATTTGTAAGCTTATTATTTATTTTGATGTTATATTTAATTAACAATATTATTCTTTAGGTTCTTGTTGTTAAAGTCTGCAGAAAATAACATTGAAAAGCTCATACAATACAAACACAATTTTTTGGAAAACATGTGTTAGAAATTTTGGAATGATGTACAAGTAAGAATTAATATATAAATAAATTTGAAAAGATTCATTTTAGTCTACTAATGAAAAAATTCAAATATTAATAGTACATATATTTCAACTTGGTCAATTGAGTTGACATAAGGAGTACCCCAATTTTATAAAGGATATGCGTGTGTGCCGTTATCTGGTCGGCTCGACTTGGTTTGGTCAGGTTTAGATGAATTAATTTTTTGAAATCTGAATTAATAGAAATTAATTATAATCAATTAATTAATTCGGTGGAAATTAAATACGACTATTTAATTAAAATAAAAAATAATAATTAATATTAAATATTAATTAATTACGAATATAGTGATGTGTCTTTCACTAATACCAAGTCTTAATCTAGTTTTTGATTGGTTTACTTGCCCTTTAAGAGTCACACACGTGATTTGCTGACCAAATAAAAAACGACTAGTTTGATTGGGTCGATTCCACCCGTTCCTGTATTTTCTCCCACGATTTCTCTTCGATTGGATCAGATCTGCATCTATAAATAGTGCCTTTTGCATCACTTATTCTTCACTCCAGAATTCACAATCGAATTCTCCCTTCTCCTTCTCTACTCTGCTTCATCACATTTTCTTTTTTATTTTTTCGACTAGAGTTTTTTTCCAGATACTACTACTGATTTTATATCATTTGAAGGTGTAATTCTTCAATCGATTTATTACACTGCAAGTAATAAATCTTCATTCTGAACGAACTATTTTATCCTGGAGACATCGTCGAAACTCGAACTGCTTTGCATAATTATTGGCAGTACGACGAAACGTTTTAAAGAAAGCGACCTAATATACAACTCGTCCCGATAATTTTCTCTGACATTTTTTTCAAAATCGAAAACAACTGTATTTATAAGCTTATTATCTATTTTGATGTTATATTTAACTAACAATATTATTATTTACGTTCTTGTTGTTAAAGTTTTCAGAGAATAACATTAAAAAGCTCATACAAGACAAACACAAATTTTTGAAAAACATCATATATATATATATATATATATATATATATATATATATATATATATATATATATATATATATATATATATATATATATATATATATATATCTAAAATTAAAATGTATTTTAAAAAATAATTTTTTTCATTTATTTTTTATAAATTAAAATAAATAAATTTCATATCTATTAATTTAAATATTTATCATTAAAGATTTTAATATAATCAGAATCACGTTATTTTTACAATAATATAATCCAAAATTAAGTGTTCTTTATAAATATCTTTGGCTTAGATGCACTTTTGCTCCTCCTAGTTTTAAAATTTTGAAGTTTAAGGCCCCCTAATTTAAAAGTTAGATTTTTGGTCCCTCAAATTTATCAGAGTTGGAATTTTTGCAGTCCCACTTCATCTGACTGTGAGTTTGATGATTTGGCAAGAGAATTTTTAGCCATATCATACATTCTAAAATTAAATAATTTGATATTATTTTAAAAGCATTAAAAATTATTTTTTTTATATTAAAAAAATATGTTAAATTAGGGCACGTTTCCATCCCCAATTCTATTTAACATATTTTTTTAATATAAAAATAATAATTTTTAATGCTTTTAGAATAATATTAAATTATTTAATTTTAAAATTTATGAAATGGCTAAAAACTCCTTATCAAGTCATCAAACTCACCAGATGGAGGGGTTGTAAAAGTGGGGGTTGTAAAAATTTCAACTCTTGTAAATTTGAGGAACCAAAAACCTGACTTTTAAACTAGGGGGTCTTAAACTTCAGAATTTTGAAACTAGAGGACCAAAAGTGCATTTAAGCCAAAAAAAATTTAAAATAACATTAAATTTAAGTAATATTTTAAAATTTTTAAATTTTTTAAAATTAAAACAGAATATTAAAATACTTAAAACAATATCTAATAAATTAAATAAATTCCATTGTTTTTTTTCTTTTATAAAAATCTATTTAAAATAACATAAAATTTAAGTGATATTTTAAAATTTTCAAAATTTAAAAATTAAAATAGAATATTAAAATACTTAAAACAATATCTAAATAATTAAAATAAACTACATTGTTTAGTAATTAATTTGTGATTTTGAAATGAAATAGGCCCTTAAGCATTTAATGAACCAACAAAGGTCACATTTGTTGTTAAACCAAAAAAATTAAATACCGAAATTCGGTCTAGCAAGAATCCAATTACAGTCTTTGTAAATAGCAATCGTTAAGAAAATTTCTCGGCCATCAGACCATTTAACGCTTTTATTATAAAATTGAAATATAACATATTTAATATATATGATTATATTTTTATTTAAGCCCAAATATAATTTTGAGGCTCTGTGAAGTGGCTTTGTTGCATATTCAATGGGCCGGCCCTGAAAAACATGTGGTCTAAAACTCTAGGATTTCGTTGAGTGGAAGTTATGTTGTATTGTCCCCGATGATCATTGAATGTCCTTTTTTCAATAATTGTAATATCAGCATCTACACTCTTCAACATGGAAGAACCACCGGCAATTACATCAATTCATATATATATAACATTAACAACACATAAAAAAATGTGATGCTAGAAATTTTTTATTGATATAGACTACAAAATTAGATGACAACAAAACAATATTAAAATACATAGAGAGATTAAAGGACTCATATTCACAATGCAAAGTAGGGGCATATTCAAAATGCCACACAACAAAAATTATTTACTTTACAAAAAACACAAATAGAAAACTTTGTGCCCAAAATCTACCTATACATATATTATATATACACAATTGATGGGCTAATTAAATATACATATGGTATTATAATATTATTAATAGAGTGCAATCCTAGAGAAATTATAATAACAAAATGATAATAACATATATATTATCATTAGATGAGCGTTTTCCTTGATGTTTTTCCTTGAACTCTAATCCAAAGTTTTTGACCAAGCTCACAACGTTTTCCAACAGAACAGAAGAAATAATAATCACCAGCCCTGTCCAAAGGAACTGTTGAGTTTCCTCTGAAGTATGTGCGGATGGTATTTCTGTTTGTGCAATTACCATAATCTTCCTTGTTTACGTGAAGAACTGTTCCAAGCCCTGGATGGTACTGGAAAACTGCAATATTTTAACAAGTTTGTAAGTTAGTGTTATACTATTAAATAATATAACAATAAAAATGTATCTGATGTCTGACATGTATCAATGTGTCTGGTATCTGATGTCTAACATGTATCAATGTGTAATATTATATTCATTTATGTTTTAAAAAATTGATGCATGTGTGGACGTATTGGTGTCGTGTCTAGAGAAAGATTTAAGGTGATGGAGACATACGGAGTTGATCGCCAACGAAGAAGGTATGGTTCTTTGCCCAATCCTCATAATACTTAGGATAACCAGGCAAATTCCAACCTAGCTTGTCTCCAACAAGGTGTGTTGTTGAATTTACATATACAAATATAATAAAACCAGTCATGACAAATATGCTGAAACTAAGGTGCATTTTCTCAGCCATTTCCTTTCCTTGTTTGTGTTTGTATCGCTTGTTTTATTCCTTAACTTGTGATGAGGATATTGATATTGTAATATTAAACCAAAAGGTGAGATTGAATTGAAGTTTTAATAGTGTGAATCATAGAAATTGACATTTCCCTCTTTTTATGGTGTTTTATTTTGGAATGTTACTTTTGTGAGGATGGCTAAGTTTCACATCTTAAATGAGGATGTTACCTATATTTTGGTCGGATTGAAGGGATGAGAGTGCTTTATATATGATTCACTCACTAATACAATCAACAATATAATACACTAGATATTTGGCATGTTTAACTCTGGTTTGTTATATTTTAGTAATAAGTTTAACCAATAGGAGCCATATTTGATAATACGGTGCACCTATGGCTAAATAAAAATATCAAAAAGTGTAACACAAGATATCTTTATTTTAATGTTTAAATATAGAGGATTGTTATTTTCACATCCAAAATGATACATTGTATGCGTACACCGTCTAAAATAGAACATTCCTACATGTTTGTTTGTATATTTTTATTTATTAAATACTATAAAAATACAAAGCTATTTAACTATTGTGTTAGACCATGTATAATAGGAGTGTTGAATAAATTATTTAATAGTTAAATATTTATAATGGAGTGTTAAAGGTGTTGAAAATTACGTGGATTAATTGGTGTTGAAAATATTCGACATATTGAATGAGAGAAAGTGGAGATCACATATAATATTTTGCAAAATCTTATTAGCTGTTGTGGTTATTTAAATTTTTAATGTGTTGTGAATGATGGTGGAGTAGGTGTTGAATTTTACTACCTCTGTTCCTATATATAAGAGACAATTCATTTTTTAAATTCATTGAATAACCAATGTATTTGGTCAATTTATAGACTAGGTACATTGATTATTCAATGAATCTAAAAATTGAATTGTCTCTTATATATAGGAACGGAGGTAGTATTAAATAAAATCATTGTAGTGAGTAAAAATTAAATGAGTGTTGAATTATTAGGTGGAAGAAACAAAAGATGATATAAAAGATAAAAAGTGGGAAAAAAATAGTGTTAAATTATAAAACTATTCTACATAGTCTCAGTGTATAATAATTATTAAATATTATAAAAATAAAAATTTTTGAAACTACAGTATTAGTGGATTTTTTTTAATATTTAATTTGTTAAAAATATTTAATTTTTTAAAATATATAAATTGAGTGGTTGTGATGTAATATTGGTATAAAAAGTATTATACTAACTGTGCACAATAATTAAACATATAATAAACAAAATAATTATGACTCACTCATTTATTTTTTAGAAAAAATTTAAGTATAAAATCTAGACATTCATCGTAATGACAAATCATGTTTATATGGATAGTTGCTTTCTTTGTTTCAAAATAACAAATAGAAAAATAACATTTATTTCTATATTAAAAAGAGAGAATCACAATTATTTTAAAACAATTTTAGTATTTTCACATGTATTAGCCTTGCAGAAGATATGTAAACAAACCCAAACTCAAACCCAAATCCCTATCTTACCGAATTTTGCTAACAAGATTCTAACCAGGCCTCTTTTAAAGGACACTCCAGATACTCCTTCCACCACCTCTTTCCTATCAATTTGAACCACCAAACGCCTATGACCTTTCACAAGAGCAAAGTTGAGACATTCCCTCACACCTAGAGTTCTGCAACAAAAGGCTTAAATTTTTCAATATTTTTTCACAAACCTCCAATCCATCTTTCATTGATGTCTCTGACTAAACCTTCATACCCTGCATTATCTTTAACTTGAACGACATAATCTTTATTGAGCCATAAACAATCAGCTTCACTAAAACTCCAATGTTAAATATTTTAAAAAATCACTAATTTTTGTTGGTAAGGTCACAAAACGTACATTCACTAATTTTTTAATAAACAATAATCATGTTAAATGTTACTACTACTTTTGATATTGGTTAATCTCCTCGAAAGAACCTTCGACACTATTTTTAGTAAATTTCTTAACCACATTTTTTTTCCTTTCTATTTACAAGACTTTGACTTGAGAGGTTATACTGAAGTGTTTATGGAATTGTTCAACCATATTAAAATCATTTTTCTATGAAATATGATAATATATCAACAATATTGAGAATATTTATGTGTGAGATAACAGAATAATGACAATCAAAATAAATAGTATTAAACAACAAAATAACTTGACAAACAATGTAAGCAAGTACGCGATAAAGAAAAGCAAGATCAAAAACGAATACACAAAAAAATTATTCAGTTAAATCAAACCAATTTACTAATCCTCAAGGGTTGTCTTATTTGTGAATGCTTGAATCTTAAGAATATGCTCCTCTTAAGGTTTTAGGTTAGAATCTCATTAGGTGCTAACAATCTATGTGTTGGACCAATCCATACATAGTTTTGTTCTAACTTTAAATGAGTCCTCTGCTAGTGAATAATGAGATTTAAGTTCTTGAATTAGTCGGCCGCAAGATCAAATACCAAACTTTCAAGAAAATATCAAAGCAATCTACTCTAAGGAGAGATCGACTCTTCAATAGACTATACTCCCAAAAAAATGTTACAATATATTACAAATGAGTTATAAGAAAATACTCACTCGAGTACTAAAGAAAAATCATATTTTACAAATAAGTGTTTCTCAATCACTCTAATAATATGAAGAGAATTACCAGATGATTCTTACTCCTTAAGGAAATTAATTATCCGTGAACAATCTTCTGACGATCACGAGCGATGAGCAACAACGTCATCACTTAGTTTACTAAGACATAATGTCTATAAATCTCAGCAGTGCTAGCTACGGCGAATAAAGACTTTGATATATATATATATATATATATATATATATATATATATATATATATATATATATATATATATAAGAATGAAATCAAATTTCATTAATTGAGAAAACTTCATTTTAAAGGTTTTATTTATAGAATTGCTTGTGTGTGTTGCAAGTTGAACAAGTCCACTTAAGTGTATTGTACCTTACTGTGTAATATATTCCATTTAACTGCATTGTACCTTACGATGTTCTGTATATCACTTAAGCGTACAACACCTTACGGTGTTCCATATTACGCTTAAGCACATCATACCATATTGTGTCATGTATCGCACTTAAGTACATTGTACCTTACCACGTGTCTCGTTTCTCTAATTAACACTAACAGATTCCAAGATTGCATAATTTAACAAGCTTTATTTATTCATATTATATCTCATTAATTCGTCTTCGTGTGTGTGACCCTATAGGTTATCATGACATTGGCAATTATATTAAATCATACATTTAATATAATAAATAATGAGTAATATCTAGCAACACATCACAGTTACCCAAAAGTCACAAAAATGTCATGTGATGTGACAAAACTTTTTTGTGATAATGTTTATGTGCACAATTACCCTTTTGTTCTCATATCTATTTTGAACACAAGGCATGCCATTCACCCTTGTCTAACTCAATGTTGGGTCCTTAGACATATATCATATTACACATTATGAGAAAGTTACATATAGGTCACTCATGTCTAGCAACATGATTTGTAGAGTATCCATCAACCATCTTTATGATCATCCTGTCACAAACAATATTTAATTGACAATAAAGTACTCTACTCTGTATCTAGGAATTATAGTGATGTCAGTTCGAAGGATATTATACACAACTATCACGTTGAGAATGACTTATGAAACTTGCATAATGTTCTATGTATTATTCTAATGATGGGTCAATTTAGTATATATATTAAAGGTTAAGGAAACACAAGAAAAGAGGGGTTTGAATTGGGTTTCTAGAATGAAATTTTTTTGTTACCCAAGACAAAAAATAAATAACTTAGAATAAAAATAATGAACACATTATTTTTATCTTGTTCACTGTTAACAAAGCTACCTCCAGTTCACCTGCCAAGATGATTTTGCCTTCTCACAAGGACTTAATCCATTATAAATAAACTGGTTACAATCACAAATACTTATTGTTAATGTCTTCTTGAGAAATTCTGACTATACCTTAGTCTTTCAAATGCGTGTTACAAGAGTGCTTCTATGAAAGCAGATTTACACAAATTGAAATACAAATATTAACACAAAAGTGTTTAGAACAAGTGTATGAACAAAGATCCTTGCTTGATGCTTTTCTTTTCTCATAGTATTGCAATGTTATGTTCTAGTTCTTGTGAAAATACTTGTCAAAAAATTGTTGTTGTTTCATTCTTTCAAGGCTTCTTTATATAGGCATACAAAAGATAGTTGGAGGGTAGAAAGGGAATTCCATATATTCCAATTGTATTCTTGCGTAATGGTTTGTAGGAATGGTACACTTAGGGATGACAAAAAAAACCCGTACTCGTGGATATCCGTGGGTAAAACCCATTATAGATATGGATATGATGACTTAATGGGTATCCACGGGTAAAATAAACGGATATTTAATTATCCGTTTACTTACGGATACATATATGAATTTGATGGTACCCGTACCCGCAGATATCTGTATCCGTTAATAATTAAAAAAATACTTAAATATTAATTTGTTTGATCAAAATTATTATGATTATTTTCTTAAATATATTATTATTATTATTATTTAGATAAAAGAAGAAATAAAATGAATGAGAATTATTTTTATTATTTATTATGTGTTAAATTTGAAAATAATTTTTTTGACTTTAAAATAGATTAAGAAATAGTTATTTCAATATACATATTTTTAAAATATATTTAAATAATAATATTCATGGATACCCGTTAATACCCGCGGGTATCTCAAAATTCACGGATACCCATCTAACAGATCCTCGTGCGGGTATAGGACGGATACGAGTGTCATTTTTACTAAACAGGACGGATAGCGAGAGAGTAGTAATATATTTTTTTACTCTTTTATTTATACTGATAATATATTTTTTATTCTTTTATTTTAAAAAATATATATATATTGACCGTATAAAATAATTTTATATTGTAATTAATAAAAAATATATATTAAGATAAATCTCAATTTTATTTTTAAAATATTAAAATATATGTAAAAGTTTTGATTGGTTGTATTATAGGTGTAAAATAAAACTTTTTCTTTAATTTATTTGGAATTGTTTAATTTTTAAACGTCAAACCCAATTCGCCGCACCACGAAGGGGTTTTAATCTTCCAATCTTACTCTAAAACCCTAAAATTGGGCCATGGATGAAGGTGTTGGTAAAGCAGTGTGCGCTGAAGAAGCTCTTAATCTGCTAAATTGCGTAGCAGAATCTCCTTCGTATGATCAAGATAAATGCCTCGCCCTTTTGAATTCGTTGCGCCACTGCGTTCTCGCCAAGGTACTTCACTTTCTTTCCTAAATCTTGCGCTTAATCGTTTCATCTTTTGTAAATCGATACCAACTAGTTCTGAACGTTGTGGAAACATGTTGATTTTATTTATTTATTTTATGTTCTGTTTGGTTGTAGAAATAAAGTTTGAAATGTGGTGGTTGTTGTTTGTACTTTGGGTATTTACTTGACTCCTTCATTTGTTGCTTGCTGACTGTTCTCACTAGGCTCATTGTAATTAATGTTGTTTTTTGCTGAAGTATTTTCTGTGTTGATAAGTTTTCTGTAATTCTAATAAAGTACAATGCCGGGTGATCCTGTTTGTGTAGGACTATCTGAGATTTTAGAGTGTTTGAGTGTGTCGAGAGCTAGCCCACATAAGGGTTGTGGAGAGCTCCTCCTACCTGTGTTTCATCGAAGAGAATTCTAGAGATCCCTTTCCTCTTCTTGAAGGGGTATATATAGGGGACTCTTTCGGCTTGAATCAGAGACCAAGAGGAGCGGCTTCCCCTTTTGTCGGTCAAAGATGCGGGAGTGGGAGGATTGAGTTCTTCCAGCAATCGTAGAGGCGGAAGCTCTTTCCCCTCCCCTTGACTGATTCTGCATGTGCCACACACCCCACCAGTTGAATCAAGAAGAAACATGGTTTGATTAGGGCAGTCACACTCACACCCAGGCCCAATAAGGACTTATCATGCCTTGTGGGCAACATGTGGCCTGATGTTGGGCGCTCGCCCATTATTGATGTGACTTACTCGGTGTGTGCCCTTCTGGGCTATTCCTTTCTGGGCCATAGTAAAATTATCACAATCCATTTTCTATCCATGAGTTCCTTACATTCTTATTCCTTACATTCTTATAGCGTCATTTCATGGTTTTGAATAGGATCTTGCTAACCAATGTTCATTAAAGAATCAATAAATAGGAATTCTTCATTAATTCTTTTAAGAACACTAGTTAGCATTTCTCTCTTAAATATCAATGCTATAGAGAATCTAAGAATCCAATGGTCAATTCAAGGTCTTTTTAGCTATGGAAGTTTGATGAAGTCCTGGATTTTCCTTATTTGACCTTACCCATCTATGATAGTTAGCTGGGATCAACACTAATAGAATAGAATATTATGTGAAAGCAGAACAGGTATGGCATCATGTGAGTCACATTTGATTTGGTATGTAATACTTATTGAAAACACTTTAGTCAGAATGCATTATTTGTTGTCATTGTCCTCACCAGATGCCATACAGACATCTATTTAAGAGTTAACAGTTAGTGGCTTTGCCTTTCTCTTCCCTTCCCTTCCCGCTCAATTGCTTGATATTGTTGAGTGTATGCAGAGTTGCAGATGTATGAACAAAGTTGTGTCATTTTTGTGTTTTCATCCTGTTTCAGTTGAGTTAGTTTTGTTTTCTGATTCAACAGAAAGTGAAGAAATTTTCACTAGCTGGCCAGGCACAACAAGAAACTAATCCAAGCAGCAAGAAGGCTTAGTCGTGTATTGGTATCATAATTTCATGTATCATCTACTCCCAGGAACCTCTTTCACTTTTACCATTTGATCACTGTTTTGATGTGCAAAAGCTGTATACTTTCACAGAACCTCAAATAATTCAGTGTAGTGTGGAATGGAAAGGTGAAATTGATGGCATGCTCCTTTCATCACTTGATGTTATGTTTACTTTCTTCTCACCTTAATCATAATAGGTAGCCTAGGATTATGCAAAATATTTTCGGTTTACCTCATACTGCTTAAACATACATAACTTTTTGCATGTTGAAGTTAAATTATAATTTATTCCAATACAATATGAATACAGGAGTATGTTTTTTTTTTTTTTGTTGTTAAATTTGCTTCGGATCTTAATCCCGTAAGGTAGATCAAATGTAAGATTGGCTTCACATATTTATACATTTAATAGTTCGAGAACATAAGATTTCAAACAAAACTCCAACAACACTACCATATTTTCAACGCTCACTCTCACATCTAGCTGATAAATGTTCATATTACAGTTCTTAATCCGGCTCTAGTCCTTAATCCAGCTCTAGTATTATGTTAAATATATTTGGATCTCAACTCCAAAAAAGATGAAGTTATCCACACATATTTTTACATTTAACAGCCCGAAAACCATAATGTGGAACTTCAAATTAACTTCAACATCATATTGTAACACTTCTTTCTTCTTTTGGTAGATTAGACAATGTACAATGTGTTTCTAACTATTGTCTCTCAATTGTAACCTAGAAGCAGCTCAACTAGACTACTAGAGTGTGTCAATGTCACCATCATGTTAGGCAGCAGCATGTGAACTTTGTAGCTCAATTTCCTCATAATGAATCATACTCAACTTTCATAATCCTCTATTCATTGACGAATGGTGGTTGTTCACAAATTTGGCAATGCAGTCAAAATAACAAAAACAAAAACCACATTGACGAGATATATAGCAATAATAATAATACATAGATCCATCAACACTTACACAAATGAGACATTGCTACTAAACTAGTACAAGTACAATACAACCTCTCTAAACTCACGCATCACATATCAAAACATCTCTCAATCTATATCATTATTATTATTACATTACATATACCATTCTACGATCGCACTTAATTATTAATCATAAATTAAAAAAACTAAACAAAAAAACAATCTCTCTCACATCATCAACATGCAATTCACAAGGTAGATGAAATATCCGCCGAATGAATGATGTAGGTGAGCACCAGCGCCAACAACATCAACAAATAAGCAATTCCTTGATCAACCGATGAACCTGAACAACAACAAAGAAATTCTTCTTCATGTTTAATCCGAAATAAAAACAATGCAAGTGCAGATCTAGATCTGCTAAATTAGATCTGAGAAGAAGAAGAAAAATATATAAAAAACGTTACCGTCGCTGGTGGGAGCAGGTGCGGGTGAAGGAGATTGAGCGTGAACAGCGGCGGGGAAGGAAAGAGCGAAAATGAGAGTGGCGACGATAGCCACAATTCCGAATCCGAATGAATGTTTAACGGAAGCCATATCAATGCGAATATAGTAATGAATTTGATAGATAGGTTTTTCTCTGCGGCGGGTCTCTGATGAAGACCGCAGAGAGAGATAGAGAGAGAGAAATGATGATGGAGAGAGAGAGAGAGGGAGGAACGACGGAGAGTGATGAGCGGTTTAAAAGGCGGTTATGGGAGGTGTGTGAGGGAGAGAGGCAACCGGTTGAACCGGTAAAGAAGGAAAATGCCATATTTGAATTAAGTGGTGGGGCTGAGTATACAGCCTTGTGTTTCGGTAACCCATGTGGTTAGATTACCCTTTGGGTTATATTTCAAAATTGGATTCTCTTATCTTTCTCTATCGTATCTGACACGCAGCTTTTGGCGCCACATGCATTTGCCTCGTGATATAATATCATTATCATACATTCATATGTATGTATTGTTGGTTTAATTTTGAGTAGTGATTAAATTTATCATGATACTACAATTTGAGTTTGGGAGTGTTAGAATTGATGTTCAAACTTTGAAAATTTGAAAGGAGAAGTTGTCTTTTAAGTGTGACTAAGTTTTTGAAATAAAGGGTTAATCACATAGTTGGTCTCAAGAGTCAAAAAGGTGAAAATAAGTTGAGGTCATACCAAAGAACCAAATGATTGATTTCCTAATTGTTTTTAGTTAATGATATAATTTATTAAAAGAAGAGTTTTTGTCAATGTTACACGATAATTTTGTTACTATTGGTGCAGAAAAATAAATCAATGATGTAGGAGTAAATAGTTTTCTCTATTGGTATGAGTTTTTGATACGTTGAAACGGTTGTGAATATGCAAGGTTAGTACTTCACACTACAAGTCGTTGAAGTCAAAGAAGTATAAAGGTTGAAGTCAAAGAAGTATAGAGAAGTGAGAATGAATAAATAATACTTGTTGCAAAGCATGACAAAGCTTTATACGAGGGGCGATTAAAATCGCTCCCGATTTGCTCACTGTGAGATGTAGGAGATTGTTTGATTAAATCTCACGGTTGATGATGGACAAACAGACTGAATCTGTTATGTAACTTTATAGAAAGAGTTTATCTGTCTATATTCCACTTTGAGAACATTCAAAACTAAGTTGCTAAAATTGGGTCGATCATATTAGATTGTTGGATCAATTCAAGATAATTACACCCATGAGTCCTTACTATCATTTATGTAGTTATGATTATTATGAAAATCTTGAGACCAGTATTTAGATCGACCTTCCTAACTATTTTGATGCATTCATACGATCCATATCAAAGTCGGAGAATGGAAGTAAGTGGCCTCAGATCCACATGAAATATTTATCCTGTAGGAAAAACGTTTCACAATTAGTTTACTCCATACGGCCATAGCCCCTAATGTAATATCTTATATTCTTTTAAATGTTAAATTCTCTATTAAGTGGGACAAATTGAATAATTAGTGAGTTAATAAGACATTAAACTTTTAATCATATCTCTTAATGATGAGTGTTGCACCCCAAAATTTACCCTCTTGATTTAGGCTTATGTTTAATCATAAACATCATATTGCATTGCATTCATACATTGTGATAGGATCAAAGTTCTTTGGGTTCTCAAGTCTTTTATAGGCTATGGAGGTTGATTGTGTTAGCATTTTGATCATTTTGAAATGGCATTTAGCAAGATATTTCTTGCTTTGTGGTGATTTTTGAAATTTGCTTTCTGTTGCTTGTCCATTGTCTTTCTATCAATCTTGTTTCCTTCTTTGTCTACTGGATGTTTATAACCATCTAAGACCATATCCCATAGATCAAGGTCATAGCCTAGAATGAAACTTTCTAATCTATATTTCCAGTATTCAAAATCTTCTCCGTCAAAGACTGGAGGTTTTGTGTTGTTGTTGTTATGATCAGTTGCCATACTGTTTTTCTTCTGGATCTTTTTTTGACACGGTTAAGTGTTTTCACCCAGAACCAAGAGCTTTGATACCAATTGAAGGCTTAGAAAACACTTAGAGGGGGGGGGGGGTTGAATAAGTTTTTCCCTTTTAAATTTTTCTTTTAATCAACAATAATCTAAACATACAATGATTTTTATCCTGGTTCGTTTGAAACTCAAACTACTCCAGTCCACCCGTCAAGGTGATTTCGCCTCTCTCAACGAGGACTTAATTCACTACAATCAATTTAATTACAATTGCACAACCAACTGTTGTGACTAATAACAATGCACAAGCCAACTGTAAGTGACTGGCCCTCTAAGACTCTCTAGTCCTAGCCCTCTTGAGAAATCTGACCCAACTGGTCTCTCATTGAACAATTACACAAACGAACTTCTAACAAGGTGTATAACGTAGCTTCTAAAAAGCTTTATCACAAACGTGATTTTTACACAAGAGTTTAAGCTCAATACAACAAAATAAACTTAACAAAAATAGTATTTGATTTTTGGCAGCGTAAGTTTACTTTTTAGAATTGTTTATGAATAGTTGTTATTCTTCTTTGAACGTTTGCTCTTTATATAGCTTCTAGTAAATTATTCCGTTGAATTTCGTTGTGTGTCTTGGATGATGAGAAACGTAATAAATGTTGCTTGTCTGCATGTGCTTTGTTTTCTCAATGAGCCTCGAAAGTTGATCCAGTTGATCCACTCAAGTACTTAAGTCGTGTTAACTTTAATTAGTAACGGTACTATAGCAGACTTAGTCTTAGAATATGACGTATTGTTAAATCATGATCTTCTGCAAGCCTTGTTCAAAGTATCTTCTAACAGAGGTTTCCTTGGTGCTTCTATTAGAGGTTGCGTTAGCATGCTTCCTTCTGAAGTTACTTGTAGCGTGCGTGTTCAGAAGTTCCATTCATCATTTAGAACTTCTATTACTTGTTTACTCAGCATAATTTAACACAATCCTCTTCCACTTTCAACGCTCGATGGTTTCCACCAGTTCTCGCTTATCAAGTTTAAGAAGATTGGATAGGGGCAGCTGTTGTACCCCAAAATTTACCCTCTTGATTTAGGCTTATGTTTCATCATAAACATCATATTGAATTGCATTCATACATTGTGATAGGATCAAAGTTCTTTGGGTTCTCAAGTCCTCTACAGGCTATGGGGGTTGATTGTGTTAGCATTTTGTTCTAAGAGAGTCTCAAGCCCTTATGTCTTTGGATATTTCAAGTCACAATGATGTACTATAGCTAAAGACATCTCATTTGTCTCATTGATTCCTTAAGAGTTGAAGTTTTGCAAAGAATTGATGAGGAATTCATTTGTGGTATTCATTTGATGAAATTAGGGTTTTGGCCCACTGTGAAGTTTGAAGTTTAGATAAGTCAATTTCTTGAAGTATCATCTTCCTATTATCATTTGAGTTATCATGGTCCAAAGAATTACTTAATACATTTAGAATATTTGAGGTTTTGAAGCTTGATTGACTATCTTCTAACACAAGGTGCAAAATTAGGGTTTTGGATATAATCAGAATTTATTCAGATTTTTCACTCAAACTTGATTTCATGTGTTTCTATATGTTGTTGGGAATCCATGTTTGAAAGATTCAGGGTCAATTTTGATTGGAAGCATGTCAATTGATCACAAGGGGCAAAATGGTCATTTTGGTCAAAATCTGTCAAAGTCAAGAGTTGACCAAGTGGACTTTTGGTCAACCATCAATTCAAATATCCTATTTTTATATTTCATGATCAAATTCATCATTGAATCAAGAGAGTTGAAGAAATTAGGGTTAACTTGTTCTTGAAGTTATTTGAAGTTTGGAATTTTAAGTGTCCACCCTATAGAACTTTGACATGTCATAACTTTCTCAATTTTTATCCAATGGTTGCATAATATACATTTTTGGAAAGCTTGGGAAAATTTCTCCAAAATGCACCATTTGAAAGATATTTAAGTTTGAAGCTTTATGCAATGGTTGCATACTATTCAATGTGTAAAATTTCTCCAAAATGCACCATTTGAAAGATATTTAAGTTTGAAGCTTTATGCACAAGGTATGCAAAATTGCTAGCCAGACTTGCCTTCCCTTGCCAGGCACGAGTGACATTTCAACAAACAAGTGGTGTGCCAAATTTCCAAGCCTATTTCTTCCTCCTCAAGCATCAATTCTGAAAATTGAAACGTGCATCCTGTAGCTGCCCATGAGAGCTCTTCATCAAGCTTGGAATCATCCATTTTGGCCAAGTATCCATTAAGATATGGATCCTTTAAGTCGTCGCCTCGCAACTGATTGCCATGCATGCCCACGCGCGCGCAGAATTTGTAGTGTCATGGATTGTTTTTTCACAACTTTTCTTGCTCATTCTCATTCAATATTCCACCATTTTGCATGAACCACGGCCTATGGTGAACCTCATTGAGAGATCTTTTGATAGGCTCCAAAAGGCCAAGAAATGCACGAGCCAATTGTGAGAAATTTGGGTCATAAGTAAGATCATTGGGCTATAATTTTCAATATGCAATTTTTTGCAAAACTCGGTTTCTATCCATTCCTTTCGCCCCAAGTCAATTTTATTATTCATTTGAAGTGTACTTAAGCCCATAATGCCAGCAAATTCGGTCCCATGTGCACTTGTACTTGGTTGTACACAAAATTCTCAAACTTGCTCATTTTGACCAAAACACCAACACTCTTTATTTAGAAGAAATCAAGGGTTGAGATTCAAGGGATCAAAGTCTGAGAATAAAAGGCTTCAAAAACAAGTGAAACCACGAGAGAAGCACAAGCCATTTCCATGCTTGCAAGTGACACCCTCATAAGAGCAAATTTTCGGATTGAACTTAGGACTCTTTCACAAGGCCCATTTATTTTTCTAAACTCTTCTTCAAACTCTATATTAGCTGAATCAAGCCTCATTTCACTCTCTCCATGCTCACAAACCCTAAATTTCAGATCTGAACACAAAAACTCCATAACTGCATTTTTCTTCAAGTCTCAAGTTTCAACCGTGCATTTGGAGATTTTCTTCTTTATTCTTCATCCTCAAGACTCAAGGAAGGAAAATCAAGCATTGGAACTCAGTTGGAGTGAAGGAGACAGTAGATTACGATTTGCATTTGAGGTAAGAAACTTGAACTTTGATTCTTGAAATGTAGCCGTTCATTTGTGTGTTTGAGCTTAGATTCATGTTCATTGATGTTGTTTGAATGATTCTGGAGGTTTACAACTTCCAATTTGATGAAATATGCATGATTGAAGTTTTTGAAAATTTGAATATGGATGTTTTTTGCACTTTTCGTGGTGTGATTTCTTGATGTATAGTTACTTATTTTGAGATTCACGAATTGCATGATGTTCCTTGCCATGAGATCTTTAAAATGAGCTTTGAATCACAAATTTTGGTTGAGAATTGAGCAAGATATGAGGTCGGGAAGTTTGAGGTGTGGATTGCACAAAATAAGCATGTTAGGGCTGCTAGAGGTTAGGGATGAAGGGAGGTGTTGCTGCCTGATTCGTCCATTTGAATTTTCATGCATTTTATATTTATTTCTTTCATCTCATTTTATTTTATGCTCAAAATATTTTCAAAAACTATGAAAAAATATCATAGGTTCTTTTCAGTCTCTAATATTTTGTGGAATTTTTCTGAAATTTTTAAAAATGTTTTGTTTGGTCAAATACATTCAGAGATTAATTAATTTTGATTTGATTAATTTTTATCTAATTTTCTTGTAAATTCTTGTAAAAATATTTTTCCATGATAAAAAAAATTCCACAAAAATTATTCTGAGCCTTTTGATTGGTTTATGAGTCCATGATTTTTATTTGATTATTTTCTAATTTTTGCATAATTAAATAAATTCATGCATTATATTGCATTTCATGCATATTTATCATTATTAAAATATTTTTCTTCATACCAAAATTGCATAAAAAATATTTTGCATTATTTTATTCATGTATGTTGCATTTCTGAATTTTATTTCATTTTTTTTTGTTGCATTTTTTGCATAACTAAATAATGTTGTGCATTACATTGCATTTTATGCATTTTGATTGCCATTAAAATTATTTTCCCTCATATAAAAATTGTATAAAAAATATTTTAAACCATTTTATTCATGTATAATGCATTTATGAATTTTATTTCATGATTTTTGCATGATTAAGTAATTTTTTGCATTAAATATTTAATTTGCATCTCATATCTTGCATTTTTATTATTTTCACCATTTTCCTTGAATATAAAAAATCCCAAAAAATACTTTTTAGGGTCCTCATAGTCTTATACTGATTTTAGAATTTTGTTTGTGATTTGCATAATTGATTTTTTTTTTTAATTTTGAATATTAAGTTTGTAAATGCTTTTTTAGGGTTCTTATTGCTTGGATCACAAGTTTTGATTTAATTGTTGATCATTTGAAACTTGTAAATGTCATTTAAATTTTAATTTAAATTCTTGAATGTCCTAAGCTCATTAAAATCAAGTTTGTTTGATTTTATCAATTGAACTTCTATTTTTGCCAAATACTTTACAAAACTTGTCTAGTTTGAGCTTTATCTCAACTAGTTTTGAAAGATGAATTTTATTTTCAATCTTCTTCAAACATTCAAGGATTCAAGTTGATTTATTCTGACTTTTATAAGTATCAAGTGTTCTAAAACAATTATGTTTAGTTGTTATAGGTCATTTTCCTATTTTTGATTGATTTATCTAAATCTAGTCAACTTTGGTTACCTAGGGTAGAAGTTACAATTGTTTGACTAACCCCTCTTAACATTTAAGACCATTTATATTTAGAATATGATAATTTAGTACCCTAGGGTCTTAGAAATTATTTTATTAAATTTTTAGGATTAGGTTTACCTTTTTTCCCATTAAGTCAAATTAGGGTTCCCAATTAGTGATCCTTCTAGGTTATACTAACTTGTTTGATTTTGTTTTCAACATGAGTTGTGTTAATCTTTGTTCCAAGCTTTTGTTGCTGACTTGTTGACATCTTGTAAGACTTGTAAAATTTTTGTTCTAATTTTATAACCCATGCTTCTATTCCTTTGTCCAATTACTTTTTATGCATGCATCAATGTTTTGTTTAGATTCTAAATATAAGGAATGCACTTGTGCAATCCATGAGGGACATGTTTTTATTTTCTTCACCCTCATTTGCTTTTGTAGAATTGAGTTCATCATTGAACCATTCAAGTTCTTACAATTTTCTCATCTATTGTCCCCTTTATGAGATAGATGCTCATGATCAAGGTTTAGGGGGTAGCTCTTGTGCACCACTTTGAGAACCTCGTGTGAAGCTCTTTCAAATATAACATATATTCGTTATGATATCTTGTGATTAACTTGATATCATACAATGCTCCAATGATACTTGTTTGACATTTCATTGTCCACCCATCATGGTGACAAGTTAGGAGTCACATCTTTTAGTTTTGACCTAATTGTATGTTTGGGATTGCTTGAGGACTTTCATGTCCCTTTAATTTGATGTTTGAATCTTGCTTACATGCCTCTCTTTCATATTACTTCTTATTCTTCTTTGAACCATAGAGTGACATTTCATTTTCATCTATTTTTGGTATCATGTGAGAAGCTAAATTGGTCCTTTTTTTATTTTTAGTTTAAGTCTTTAATGTTTGTTCATGAGCTTTTGTGCTATGTATCTTTATGGTTACTAAATATTTACTTAGTGTAGTCTATAGTACATAAAATTTGAGAACCCTAATTTTGATCCTTCATGATCACCATTGCCTTTATGCATTAGAGACTACATTTTTATATGTTGTCATGACACTTTAACTTGTTAATTTGATAACATTGCTTGAAGTTATTTGTAATATCATGATATATATATTTATAATAGGGATATTCCACTTACCTAGGATTTATAAGTATCAATTCTTCTTTTCATACTTGATTTATATCATCCATCATTGATTTAGACAAGTGTTTTCCATCTCTTGTGATGTTGATAATCAATTAGGTGACTTGTTTTGTGTATTGAAGTTTTTTATTCTACATTTGTTGCTCATGAATATCATATTGAGTTGGCTTATTAAACAATTTACACATGTGTTAATTATCTAATTAAGAACATTTTGTTTAATCTTTATCAATTGCTTTGAAATTGCATAACTTTGGTGTATTCGAACCCTAATTTTGTGTGCCTTTGAGTACAAGTCTTCTCCTTTGCTTGAGATACTTTTGTTTGTGATTTTTTTAGCTCTTAAGCTACTGAACTTGTATGTTCTAACATCATTTAGCCTTAACCTTTATTCATAGGTACTTGGTTTGTTTTGTTTTTTTTTGCCTTTAAAAGGCTTGTTTGTGTATGCTTGTGCTAGTTTTGCTCTAGCTTGTTAAGTGCTTTGTGTATGAGCTTTGAATGAATTTTGTTTACATGTTTTGATTATACCGCCTAAGATAATGACCATGTATGTTACATCACCTCCTCACCTTGTCTCTTGACCATATTTGACTTATTGGTTTGTTTGTTTGCTTAAGTTAACTTTAGGATTGAATATCGATATTTTCCTTTGCTAGCTTTTGTGCTATTTGTGATATTAATGCATGCTAATGGATTTTGTGAATTGTATGAATATAACCTCTATGTTTTCATCACTAAACTCACTCTTATGTGACACTTAGCACAAACATGCTTGAAGACACACATGCACACACTTCATCACACACTTTTGGGATGCATGTTAATGTTTTCTTATGATAAGTTGTTTGTGAATTTTTATGATGATTGTGTATATGATATGAATGTGTTATTACCATTATAAACACTTGCTTACATGTCTTTATATCTTCTAAAAGATCATTTCTCTTCAGATATGCACTACTATGCTTCATTTGATTCTTAGATGCATTATAGGCCAAGTTCTTGACTAGTTTTTATACTAGTGTTGTGTAGGTGCTCTTGTGAATTTCTTGTAACCTGTTTGTGTCTAACATGATTCTTTCACCATTATGTGTTGCTTCTGATCCCACTCTTATGTGACACTTAACACAAGTATGCTCAAGCACACACATGCGCACACACCTTTGCCCACACTTGTATGAATTAAATGTATTTTCCTTAAGTGTTTTGTTTGTGAATCTTTCTTATGCATGTTTGTATGCTTTGATTGATGTATTGATGTGTTTGATACTGTATTGTATGTATCTTGACATTGTGTGGTTCATTTTTTTCATCTTTTCCTTTTCTCGGCTTCTTTTGACTTGTAAACGCTTTCTAGGTTAAAGTTTCGACTAGTTTTTGTACTAGTGTTGTAATTGTATCCTTGTGGTGTTTTCTTTGTGAATTGATTGTGAATTATTTTATATGATTTTACTACTGTAATAACTTCATATTGACACCCTCTTTGCATATTATGTATGTCACACACTTAATTCTAAGTATTATAATTCATGGATGGTTTGCCAGGGTACATTCATATCAAGATCTTTCATGAAGACATGGAGAAAACAACTTTCATCACCTCATGGGGTACCTTCTACTATAAGGTGATGCCTTTTAGCCTGAAAAAGGTTAGGGTAGTTTATCAAAGATCCATGGTAACTCTCTTTCACGACATGATGCATAAAGAGATTAAGTTTTACGTGGACGACATGATTTTCAAATCCCAAACAGAGGAGGAACTCATTACTCATTTGTAAAAGTTGTTTGCATGGTTAAGAAAGTACAGAATGCGCCTGAATCTAGAAAAGTGCATATTCGGCATTAGATCTAGAAAGTTTCTATGGTTCATTGTGAGCTAGTGATGGATGGAAGTTGATCCTGATAAGATCAAGGCCATACAGAGTATGCCAACGCCTCATACAGAAAATGAAGTTATTGGTTTCTTGGGCAGACTAAATTATATTTCTAGATTCTTGTCATATTTTACCGCCACTTGTGAACCTATCTTTAAGTTGTTAAGAAAGGATCAAGTTGCCAAGTGGAACCAAGATTTCCAAGGGGAATTTTAATAAGAATAAACAATATCTTCAAGAACTACCGATCTTGATACCACATGTTCTAGGGAGGCCTCTTATTATGTATTTGACTGTGCTCGATGAATCCATGGGATGCATACTAGGAAAAAATGATGAGACATGTAGAAAAGAGCACATTATCTTTAACTAAAGTAAAATATGGCACAGAATGTGAAACCATGTACTCATATTTTGAGAAAACTTTTGTGCGCTAGCATGGGCCGCTCGTCGCCTCAGGAAATACATGATATGTCATACAACTTGGTTGATCTATTAAATGGATCCCATAAAGTATATCTTTGAGAAGTATACACTAAATAGAAGAATTGCTCACTGACACATGTTGTTTTAAGAATATTACATTCAATATGTTTCTCAAAGTGCCATCAAATGAAGTGGATTTTTTGAATACCTTGCTCACCAGCCAGTGGAAGACTACCAACCAGTGATGTTTGAGTTTCCTGATAAATACATCAAGGTTTTAATTGTTGAAAAAGTCATAGGTGATGATGAAGGAACCGAACTAGGACTGTGATAGATGCTTGTGTTAGATGGTGCCTCAAATGTATTACGCCATAGATTGGAGCCATCATAACATCTCTAACAGTTCATTATATTCCCTTCACATAAATATTATGTTTTGAATGCATGAATAACATAACATAGTATGAATCATATATATTAGGAATTAATGCAACTATTGATTTGAGAACCAATATTTTGGAAGTGTATGGAGACTCAAAACTAGTCATCTATAACATAAAAGGATATTTGGGAAACTCGACATACTAATTTGATTCCATACTGAGATTACATTTTGAAATTGCTCCCCTACTTTGATTATATTACTTTCCATCATATTCCGAGGGAAGAGAATCAATTAGTTGATGATTTGGATACCTTGTCATTCTTGTACAAGGTTAAATGGGCCAATGAGAAACTTGTTGTAATAATCAGATGCCTAAATGAACCACCATATTTCCAATAAGTGGGAGAATAGTATGATGGTAAACCAATGTTTCATGATATCAAATTCTATTTTAAAACATAAGAGTGCCCAACAAATTCTTCGAATGGGGACAGGAAAACCTAAAGATGGTTGGCGTCCAAGTTCTTCTTGAAATGCAAAGTACTCTATAAGAGAAATTATGACATGGTTCTGCTTAGATGTGTGTATAAACGTGATGAATACATGCTTAAAAGAAATCCATGAAGGATCTTTTGGCACTCATGCCAATGGGCTGGTTATTATTGGTTGACCATGGAATCTGGTAGCTTCAGATATGTCCAAGAGTGTCACACATGCCAAATTTATGTTGATAAGGTGCACGTGCCACCTACTCCTCTGAATGTCTTGACTTCCCCATGTTTATTCTTTATATGGGGAATATATATATATGATTGGTATTAGCAAACTAAAAGCTGCAATCAAACTTTGTTTCATTCTGGTTGCCATCAACTACTTCACTAAGTGGGTAAAAGCTTATTTTTACGTTAATGTGATGAAACAAGTGGTCACCCGATTTATCAATAAGGAGATGATTTTTCGTCATGGGCTTCCAAACAAAATTGTCATTGATAAGATGTCAAGTCGGAATAATAAGATGATGAAGGAGTTATGCGAGATCTTCAAGATTGAACACCATAACTCATCATCTTATAGGCCAAAGATGAATAACATTGTAGAGGCAACAAATAAGAACATCAAAAAGGCCATCCAAAAGATTATAAGACCTACAAAGATTGGTATAAAATTTTTCCTTGTGTTTCATAGTTACATAATGTCAATCTAAACTTCTATAGGGGTGGCCTTTTTCTCATTAGTGTGTGGCATAGAAGTCGTGCTTCTGATAGAAGTATAGAATCCCTCATTGAGAGTCTTGATGGAGATTTATTTAGAAGAGGAGGAATGGGTCAAAACCATGTTTGTCCAACTCAATCTTATCAAAGGTAAGAGAATGATTGCATTGTGCTATAATTAGTTATATTAGAAGAGGCTCAAGAAAGCATTTGACAAGAAAGTTTGTCCTCGAGAGTTCAAGGAAGGTGACTTGGTGCTAAAGAAGTTAATATATGTAACACTCCAATTCTACCCCCAAACAATTAATAGAAAATCAGAGTATAAAAATTCCAAACATTTATGAGGTATTACATCTTCACTTTGAATCATCAATTTAAAACTCATGTGAAAGGTACATAGCACATAAACTTGAGAGGAACTCATAACGGATAATTAGTCTTTAAAAATAATTCACTTAATAAATAATTATGCAGCGGATTCAACATCTTTATATTTCATAAAAACCATATCATCTTTCTCACAACTTTAAAACAAAAACAATTCCTCAAATAACAACTAAATTCAAATAACAGAATCAACCAAGCGTTCATCCCCCCGAGTGCTACGTATCAGAGCAAAGACATCAACTACGTTACTAATATCGACTATTCTTCCTGATTACCTGCACGTTACCCATGTAGAGGCAATATCACAACAGAAGGGGTGAGACATCGCATCATATAAATAGGTTTATAATAAACAATATATAAAAAATAGAATAATAAGAATCACCACTTCATACAATAACAACTTAAACTTCACAAATCATCAACATAACAATTCGAAATGTATGACTCAAGTATGCAACTTAATACGAGGCAAATGCATGTGGTACCATTAGAGTAAAACTACAAACATAAACAATTACCAAGTTATCGAGGCACAAGGCATAAGACTCTTTCACAAATCCGCCAATACAGGCCTTCACAAATAAAATGTATGCGACTCAAATAACATACAACAACATAAAAAAAAATCACTTCACGAGGCATACGCCAATATCACTGTTATTACCAATTATTAGAGATAATCATCATCACAAAAGCATAAGTTTATATCACTACTTCACTGGCCATAGGCCTACAACGTTATCAACGTAATCAACATATACACCACGATACCTCGCAACAACAACACATTCGATAGTCAACACAAAACAACTTAACATTAGTCACATGACTTATAATTAACAATGTTCATTTAACCGGACGAATCAACTTACCCAGCTGCACCTGTAAGCTAGCATATTCGACACAATTTAAACAAAAAAACACAACCACATTTACCTACTAATTAATCTTAGTTACCTTGTCAATTTTAATTAAACTCCAGACGACTAATTTTTCCGCTTAATTTTCTAATTCGGTTAATCGACACTGTTTTTATTTTCTGCATTGCTACTAATAATTCATATTATTACTAATTGATTACTCCCCATTATTGTTAGGTCACCAAAGATCAAATGTCATCAAATTCCTATTATGCTATAAAACCATTTATGCACAATGTACTACTTTCTGATAGAAACTGCCATCTGCTATATTCCTATTTTCTACTATAAAATATCACTGCTGCTAACATATTGATTCTGCCAAATTTATTAAAACTAATATTAATATGACCAATTCATTCATTTATTATTAGTTACACTATTTTACCTATGCATGTTTAACTACCAAGTGATCAATATATATGTGCTAATAAAATTCCCAAAGCCAAGCCTACTGTACCGTGGAAAGAGAAGGAGGAAGGTTGGGGCGCCCACCTCTTCTCTTTCTGTAAGTGGGGCGCCCGCCCCTTAACAATTATGGCCCTCGCCACAGTTCCCAACTTCGTCTTCCTCTTTCTATATTTTCATAATTGCAACCTGCAGTTTTATTCCCAATTGATCCAGATAAAACTAACACAACAAATATTACAATTTTAACATAACCCAATGTATAACATAATTTTCAATCACAATTCCTTATCAATCTCATTAACATCATAAAAAGAATTCTATTGATCAACTAATTTCAACACAACACAATAATGAATCTAATATACTAAACCCCACATAAAATTCATCATACCCCCATTTATATAACAAGAATCCCACCCTTACCTTTTGGATTGATGGCAGCTCTAAAAACTCCGATCAAATTCCTATTTTTCGGTTCCGGTTGTGCACTTTTTGTATCCTCTTCTGACCCTTGTGCTCCAATCTTTGTTTTTTCTCTTCTTCTCTACGTAACCTAATTTTTCTACTACTACTTCTACTTATATTAAACCTAATATTTTATTCTATTAATAAAGTAAATCAAATACTCCACTCTTCTAATAAATCAACTATTATATCTATCATACATTCTTATTGGGCCAACTAAATAATACCTCCTCATTTTCTATTTCTTACACCACGATAAAAACCCACTAAATAATATTCTAGTTAATTAATTACTATTCCTTATAATAATTCTCCGACTAAACCAATTATTCACTTAATCCTCTCAAGTCAACTTGTTAATCCAATACTACCTCTTATAATTATTCCGATAATTCTCGTCTTCGACCAACTCCAACAATTAAATCCTTAATAATTCATTTAAATAATTAAATGAATTTCCGGGCGTTACAACTCTCCCTCACTTAGGATATTTTCGTCCTCGAAAATTTGTCTGACACAACCATCCTTAACTTTGTCTCTACATCTAACCTTCTGATATAGTCACGCTTTATTACAATTAAAATCCAATGCAGACGTGCAATTCCATTTCAACTAAATCATCAGCAATCATAATAATCAACGAAGTTAGATCCACGAAACACGTACCTCTAGCAGGTCCATCCTCTCTAGTTGTCTGAGTACCAGCCAACGCGAACACCTTTGCACCAGGCGCCTTCTTTGGTTTCTGACACTGAGTACTAATATGCCATTCTTCACCATAATTGAAGTAGACATCTGCCTTATGCCTACACTCAGGAACTGCATGTCCAACCTTGCCACAATGAAAACACCTCTTTACCTCAGCAGTAGTGCACACATTACTATTGTGACCAGGTTTCCCACACTTGGAATAAGTCACGCTAGCAGGAGCGTCTCCCCCACAAGTTCTATGGACCTTAGTAACTTCTTATTTACCTCTACCAGCTGGAGCATCATACGACTTACCACGACTCTGACTCTTGCTCCTCTTATCATTAACTCTCTTATAATGATAATTGTTATCCTCTTCAGAGATTCTACAGCTATCCACCAAATCAGAGAAAAAACGAATATTTTGATATCCAATTACCTTCTTGATCTTCGAGCGCAACTCGTTCTCAAACTTGATGCACTTCGAAAATTCAGCAGTTTCCGCGCTATAGTGCGGATAGAACTTAGCCAACTCCACAAACTTTGAAGCATACTCAGTAACAGACTTATTCCCTTACTTCAGCTCGAGGAATTCAATTTCCTTCTTACCCCGAACATCTTCAGGATAATACTTCCTCAGAAACTCTCTACGGAACACAGCCCAAGTGATCTCTTCACCTGCAGCTTCCGACCTCGGACGAGTCTCTAGCCACCAATCATCAGCTTCGACTGCCAGCATATGAGTACCATACTGAACCTTCTACGCTAGAGTGCAATCCATCACACGGAAGATCCTCTAAATTTCCTTCAACCAATCCAAAGCTCCATCGGGATCATACTTGCCCTTGAAGGTAGGCAGATTCTCCCTTTAGAAAGTCGCCAAGCTACGGGATCCAGCATCGCCACCAGCATTCAGCTGATTCTCCATGGCATGTGCCATTGCTTCCAAAGCATCCACAATCGTAGCATCGTTCCTTCTAGCCATCTCAACTTATCACTACAACATAAACAATGGTCAAAATAATTAACAATACTCAATTGTTAAGAGACTCGACAACTTTGGTCGGACCAACCGACTTGCTCTTATACCACTAATGTAACACCCCAATTCTACCCCAAACAATTAACAGAAAATCAGAGTATAAAAATTCCAAACATTCATGAGGTATTACATCTTCACTTTAAATCAGCAATATAAAACTCATGCGAAAGGTACATAGCACATAAACTTGAGAGGAACTCATAATGGATAATTAGTCTTTAAAAATAATTCACTTAATAAATAATTATGCAGCAGATTCAACATCTTTAAATTTCTTTAAAACCATAGCATCTTTCTCACAACTTTAAAACAAAAACAATTCCTCAAATAACAACTGAATTCAAATAACAGAATCATCCAAGCGTTCATCCCCCTGAGTGCTACGTATCAGAGCGACGACACCAACTACGCTACTAATCATCAGCTATTCTTCCTGATTACCTGCATGTTACCCATGTAGAGGCAACATCACAATAGAAGGGGTGAGATATCGAATCATATAAATAGGTTCATGATAAAAAAATATATAAGGAATTGAATAATCAGAATCATCACTTCATACAACAACAACTTAAACTTCACAAATCACCAACATAACAATTCAAAATGTATGACTCAAGTATGCAACTCAATACGATGCGAATGCATGTGGTACCATCAGAGTAAAACTCCTAACGTAAACAATTATCAGGTTATCGATGCACAAAAGCCTCCTTCACAAATACGCCAATACATGCCTTCACAAATGCAATGTATGCGACTCAAATAACATACAACAACATCAAAAAAATCACTTCACGAGGCATACACCTATATCACTGTTATTACCAATTATTAGAGATAATAATCATCACAAAAGCATAAGTTTATATCACTACTTCACTGGCCATAGGCCTACAACGTTATCAACGTAATCAACATATACACCACGATACCTCGCAACAACAACATATTCGACAGTCAACACAAAACAACTTAACATTAGTCACAAGACTTATAATTAACAATGTCCATTTAACCAGACGAATCAACTTACCCAGCTACACCTGTAAGCTAGCATATTCGACACAATTTTAACAAAATAACACAAACAAATTTACCTACTAATTAATATTAGTTACCTTGTCAATTTTAATTACATTTTGGACGACTAATTTTTCCGCTTAATTTTCTAATTCGGTTAATCGACACTGTTTTTATTTTCTGCGTTGCTACTAATAATTCATACTGTTACTAATTGATTACTCCCCATGATTTTTAGGCCACCAAAGATCAAATGTCATCAAAATCCTATTCTGCTATAAAACCATTTCTGCACAATGTACTACTTTATGATAGAAACTGTCATCTGCTATATTCCTATTTTCTACTATAAAATATCAATGATGCTAACCTATTGATTTTTCCAAATTTATTAAAACTAATATTAAGATGATAAATTCATTCATTTATTATTAGTTACACTATTTTACCTATGCATGTTTAACTACCAAGTGACCAATATATATATGTGCTAACAAAATTCCCAAAGCCATGCCTACCGTACCATGTACACACCCGTGGAAAGAGAAGGAGGGAGGCTGGGGCGTCCACCCTGGAGTGTGGGGCATCCGCCCCTAAGGCCTGAGGCCCACCTCTTCTCTTCCTTCAAGTGGAGCGCCCGCCACAGTTCCCAACTTCGCCTTCCTCTTTCTATATTTTTAGAATTGCAACCTGCAGTTTTATTCCCAATCGATCCAGATAAAACTAACACAACAGATACTACAGTTTTAACATAACCCAATGTATAACATAATTTTCAATCACAATTCCTTATCAATCTCATTAACATCATAAAAATAATTCCATTGATCAACTAATTTCAACACAACACGGTAATGAATCTAATACCCTAAACCCCACATAAAATTCATCATACCCTCATTTATATAACAAGAATCTCACCCTTACCTTTTGGATTGATGGCTACTCTAAAAACTCCGATCAAATTCCTATTTTCCAGTTCCTGTTGTGCACTTCTTGTATCCTCTTCTGACCCTTGTACCTCCAATCTTTGTTATTCTTTTTCTTCTCTACGTAACCTAATTTTTCTAGTACTACTTTTGCTTATATTAAAGCTAATATTTTATTCTATTAATAAAATGAATCAACAAGTCCACTCTTCTAATAAATCAACTATTATATCTATCATACATTCTTATTGGGCCAACTAAATAATACCTCCTCATTTGCTATTTCTCACACCACGATAAAAATCCACTAAATAATATTCTAGTTAATTAATTATTATTCCTTATAATAATTCTCTGACTAAATCGATTATTCACTTAATCTTCTCAAGTCAACTTATTAATCCAATACTGCCTCTTATAATTATTCCGATAATTCTCGACTTCGACCAACTCCAACAATTAAATCCTTAATAATTCAATTAAATAATTAAATGAATTTTTGGGCATTACAATATTCATCTAGAAAGATTCGCGATGAAAATGGATCCATAATTCTGAAGGACTATATGTTATGAAGAAAACTTTCTCCTATGGAGCTTTGGTCCTTCTGCATAGAATTAGCTCTTGGTCTAAACACGAAAAATGTCAAGGAAGTCGATACGAAAAATAATGCTGAAATATCCACTAAAAATATCGAACAGGGCGACAATTATGAATTTTTGAATGTACCATGAACCAACAAACCAGAACTTCCGTTCTATCCAAAACTCAGGGAATTTGCGAATTAGAGACTTTCCTTCGAGAATTGGGCTTCGACACCAACATACGACTTAGAGAAAATAATGAGACAGTCCAAACGCCTGAAGAACCAACCTGAACCAACCTCCTGACCAGAAGGTATGAATTTTGAACCGAACCGCAAAATATCGATTTCTGGTTCAAACTGCTTTGAATTAACTAAAATGCTTGGTTTCTCTGCACTTCAAGATACTTTGGCACACATATGAACTTGGAAAGGAAATTACTTCGACGACACATTGATAACAACCTGGAAAAACTTTAAACGCGTCCATCAATGAAACAAATGTTTGCTACAACCCGATGAGACTTGAGAGAGATATCTAGATCCCGTAACCATATAACTAATGATATGCATGTATGCTCATGATAATGGAACTATAAGCCAAATAAGATTAAAATGAAGAGAGTGAATTTTGGGTTACAACATGCTCACCTTCAAGCACACAGAAAACATCCTAAAGAAACTTTGCATAAATCATTTATGCAGTACCCAAAATATCTACCCTAAACCACACTAGAGCTCTTACTTAAAATTAACAGAGCTTCACGCTGAAGCTTTGATTAATTTTATCCAAGACCCTACCATAATAGCACACACAAGGAGTAGAAATAGAAGTAAAATTAGACGAATTGGAAGCTAAGAAGTAGAGTTTACCTTAAGAGAACCAAAGATCTTTTTTGTGTTATTCTTGTCCGTGTTTAATTGTTCATGTTGTTGAATTTACTTTAAAATCCCCACATTCCCTGGATGTATCGTTGTATGATCTAATCATACATGCATAATGAAATGGGGTTAAGGTTTGTTTACGGCTAGGTTTTGATTTTACAGTCAACTGGGAGCTCTAGCATGAACGCTCCATGTTTAGCTCACACAGACCTTCATCATCACCCTTTAGATTGTGTTGACTAACATATTTTCTCAATCTGATGCTCCTTGTTGAATCAAAATCCTTGACTCTAAAGTGGGCTTTCCTGTACGTGTGGGCCTCATCCTCATGTTGTTTAGACACTGTATTTTTCTCTTGCACCAAAATCTGGTGAATAGATTAATCTTTGGGCCTCTCCTTTTGATCCCAAACGCCTATTAGGGGCCCCATAATTGGGCTGTACAATCCCCTATTTATTATTTTATTTGTTTATTTTGTTTCCTTTACTATTATCGTTTTTTCTTATTTTTTTCCTCATAATTAACAAATGATTGAAATCAGGCTTTATAAAAATGAATTAAAAATATGTTTCAAGCAACGAAAGAGCTTGATCAACATCAAGTTTCCTTAGTTTTTTTTCATTAACTTCCATCAAAGTCCGTACTCATTTTATTTTCAAATCAAACTTTCCTTTTCATGAATAAAATCCATCTTTCCAAAAGAGCTAAATATTTGATCAACATTAAACTATTTTCTAAACTATATCGCCATAAAATCAATTCTCTACTTAAGCACAAATCGGTCACTAGGTCAACACCAAGTTCTTTTTCAATTCATTTTCATAATAAATCTGGTTAATAAAAAAGAATGGTTAGGACATACTTATTCTCTCGATTTCCTGAGTATCTGGATTGCTAGTTGTACCTAGCCCGTGGTTTAAATACTCGTCTTCCATTCAAAACATGTTAATTAAACGAAATTATTTTGGTCCTTATGATATGAGAAAGGAATGGTTTAGACATACATATCCTCTTTGTTTCCTGAGTATTTTAATTGCTAATCATACATAGCTTGTGATTAGAATTCTCGTCTCTCACCAAAAATATATGACTAAATTTGCCTACAAAATTTATTAAAAAAAGATTAGGATGAAAAAGGAATGGTTTGGAAGTATCTATCCTTTCTATTTCCCGAATATTTTTATGCTAGTCATACTTAGCTTTTGGTTAGAATGCTCGTCTCCCGCCTAAAAGCAATCTAACCAATTAACTTATCTTTTTAACCTTAGCGCGGCTCCAAAAACTTTTACAAACGAGTATGCTTTATCCATTTGAAACGAAACAAACAAATGCTTTAGCCTCTAAGCGCAAGCAACAAGAAAGGTTTAAACTCTCAATGTGACTTGGGCATTACTCCTTAACAACAATCAACCAATACATGGTTTTCTACCAAGAACTACGTAGCCTTAAGTTTCCCATGGCACATGGGAATACGTAGGAGCAAGATTCAACGTCTCGTCAGACACCTTAATCTATTTTTGGGGATCTATTTCTGGAATCCTTAACCCTGAGCCCGAGGACTTTGTATCAGAGAATATCCATAACCCGGCCTTCAGGTATTTCCATAAGATTCTGGCCCATACCATTTTTGGAAAACCCCAGAATGTCACTACTGTTTCTAAGGATGAGCTTTTTATCATGTTTTGTGCTTCGCAAAACCGTCCGGTTAATGCGATCCCTTATCTGCTCCGTACCTTTGTGAATCTCATTGATACTGATCATGCACCCATTCGGATGGGAGGTCTCGTTACTATGATTACAAATGTTGTTGGACTTCGACGACCCTTTAGGCATCTGAATGCTTTTACTGGTGTTACTTGCATGACCATAAAGTTCTGTTTCAACACTGGTATGATTGGTGATCTTGGCCCGACTCAGTTTACCTTGTTGATTAATGGTCAAGTTATGCAGCTGTTTACCTTGCCCATCCCTGCTGCCCAACAACCAGATAATCCCGCTGCAAATTTCGCGGCTATGCAGGCTCATATGCTTCGTCAAGATCAGTTGTTCAACGCCATGCAACAAACACAGGCTGAAACTAACCGTATCATACACGAAATGCGACGCGACCACCAAGAATATGCTTTTCGCCATGATCGTAACCTCGAATCATTGCAAGCTCGCATAGCAGATGCACTTCATCTTAATGATTCTGATTCTGACGAACGTCAACGACCGCGTACGAGAGGACGAAGAACAAGAGGTCAAGATTCTCGTAGTGAACACCTTTCTCCATCCGATTTCCCTTTGTTTTTATCGCAATGAGGACATTGCTCCTTTTAAGTATAGGGGAGTCGGATCATTTATTTCCTTCATTTACTTTCCTTTGCTCTCTTTATGGTATTTTCCTTTTATTTCTTTTCTTGTAATGCAAATTTCAATTCAATAAAATACATATTTATGCAAATTTTTAATCTTTTATATTATGCAAAAATTTGTGCTTACTCAATTCCTCCTATTTCTTGAGCCATAACAAAAATAAAATATATATATATATATATATATATATATATATATATATATATATATATATATATATATATAAAACAATTTTAAAACGCACTTATAAACATTATTCAACTAGTATTAAGGTTGCTTATTATAAATTAAGAATTTGAGCAACTTAGCAAAATTGTTATCGTCCTAACACTTTAAAACCCCCAATATGTTAGATCGATTTAAGTACTTATTATACCAAAAACCTTTAAAACTTAGTTTTAGATTAGCCCCAAGTAGTTTATTAAGCAGTCGGCACCGCCATAAGACACAAACTACGTGGAGAACCGATGAATATAAGTGATTGATCAAATATCTTTAAAAAAATTGCTTTTATTTGGGATGCACTTACTAAGTTAGATGGTCCTTACCAGATCGTTTAATCCAAAAAGTTGCTGAAAATATGAATTTTATGCAAAATAATCCATTAATAAATTGGTTCAGTGGTCCCTGGTGCTGAACTTGGTAGGGCGAATTACAGTTCGATCCCCCGCAATTTTTAATTGGAAAGAAGGAATACCAAATATTTTATTACCAGAACTCCTAGCTGGCTTACTAAGATCAAATTCACTAACCGGTTACTCCACTATGTGCGTGTACGGTAATGGGCTTAATGTGATTGCACTAGAATGAAAACGGGTGAAATAAAACATAGTATTAGGTTGAAGCTATAATGACATGACTTGAATTGGTCTTGCATAGATGGGGTTGTCTAGTGTTTCTACGGTAACTTTGGTGTTTAAGTTCAACTTTAATTTTCTGATGTAAAATCAATTTGCAACCTGATACAAAGTGATATATGTTGTTATATTTGTGTTTAACTGTGCTTCAAAGATTTTCATTTTTACTTTTTGCTTGAGGACAAGCAATGGTTCAAGTATAGGGGAGTTTGATAACACGATTTTATATAGTATATTTGATTTAATTTTCATAAATAATGTTAGTATTTTTATTTAATTATTTCATTTTATTTCCATATTACGCTGGTATTTTTATTGTTTCAGGTACTTTATTTTAAATAAACAAATTGAGCAAAGTGAAGAAATTAAGAAGATTATTTAATTAATTGTGCAAGAAATGAAGGAAAGGGGTGTGCAAAGTAAAATAATGGATCAAAAGCCCAAAGCAAGCAACAGTCCAAAGCAACCAAGAAGCAAGGCCCACACGAAGCAAAACCCTAAAGGCCACGCAGAAGAGTGAGACGCACGTCTCAACTCTCTCCTAAAAAGGAGGCGCCCGCCTCGGCCCCAATACCTAGAGGAAGGCGTCCGTCTCAACGTGCCTATATTTGTGGAGAAAAAATCCGGAGACGACCGTCTCCTTAGTGGGCAGTTGGAATGAGATTTTTGAGGGAAAGCTACGTAAATTTAGGAACAAGTGGTTGCATCCTACCACTATAAAAGGACCTCTCCAGATCATAATTTCACACACCGATTCTCAGCTTTATTTTCCCAGTTTTAGAATTTACCTTCCTGCATTTATTTTCCATTGTAATTCAGAATTCAGAAGTTATTTTTCCAGCATTGTTCTAGTTTTCAAGCACTGTGGTTTAAATTCCTGTTGAAGAACCAAGATTCAATTCCAACATTTATTTAATTCAGGTTTCTATTTACATTACTTTCATTTATATAATTGTTTGCATGAGATATATTTATTTTGCCATGAATTTATTTATGAATGTTAAACCCTTTAATTTATTCATGTTTGTTTTTATGAATATGTCTGGCTAAATTATTTAAATATCGGTATGTAATGAGTTAATTTGAAAGTATCCGGAATAGACTGGCTTGATTATATTTTATAAAATAAATACTTTTTCTGATTTAGTTATCTAATTTATTTTGTTAAAAAGGTTTAGAAACCAACAGAGCGAAAGTTTGAGGTTAATAAGCTGACTAAGATATTAAACCAATAGAGCGACAGTTTGAGGTTTAAAATCAGATAGTAGATACTAGGTATTGTTTTTAAAGACTGCGACAGCGTTTTAAAACCAATTAAATTTTATTTATTTTCAAAAAGTAATTTTAAAATCAGTGGGATAGCGAAAGCATACATTAGAGTTTAAAATTATAATCTACTTCAATAGAGCGACAGTTTGAGAATAGGTTTTTAAATATATACTTTTTGCTGAAAAAGACATTATTAACATTTTCTGAAAATAAGCCAGTGGAAAACCGGATTTTTTAGGATTAACGAAATACATACCGATATTCGCCTTATTATTATTTTAATTAAAATTTAGTTTTATTGCCCAAAAATTCCCCAATTTATTTATTTGATAGCTATAGCTTTACACAGTAAGTTTAGATTACGATAGATCGATTTATAGTCTCTGTGGGTTCGATATCTTTTAAAACTACGCGATAGGGCTGTATACTTGCAGTCTCCCGATTAATTTAGACGATAAAGTCGCGATCAATATCCTCTAACGATTCAATACTCGAGATTGGTGATTGAGGTCAACCTATCATCTCTCATCCAAAATCATTATTATGAAAAGAGTGAGGTGAAACAAAGTTCACTTTTATTAAGTGTATGGAATAAAGTATTCAAGTCATTGGGTTACCCTCTAATGGCCCAAATACTTTACATTTTAATTAAATCGTCGGGATATCCTCTAACGGTTTAATTAAATACCATAGCGTTATGTTTTTTTTGTTTTAGAACATGGATTTGAAGTTTCTCAATTGATTGGGTTATCCTCTAATCAATTAGAAACTTCGATTTGTTTTAATCGTTGGGCTAACCTCTAACCATTAAAACAAATCTTATCCAAGTGTTTTTTTTTGTAGAAAAATTGATTTTTGAAAATAACTCGACGTTGGATCGAGGTTTGAGAAGAAGACTCGACGTTGGATCGAGTTTTATTGAAAGTGTTTTAAATGCTTGGTGAATGGAAAAAGAATAGAATCGAGACAATTGTAAATCACAAGAAAAATCGACAAAGCCCATACAAGGTGGTCAACCTAAAAATAATTAAATTACATGTGTACTAGCAAAGTGGGCTAGTCTACTAAGACGACCAATTGGAACAATTGGTCGAAATAGGCTCACTGTAAGAAGGCCCAGGATCAAGCGTACATGTGTGCATGTGTGGTCATCGCGACGCTTCGTAGCTTTGTCGACTTACGGGTTTAAAAATGATTTACAATTATTAGTTTAAAAATGATATTTTTTGGTTTTGTGTAAGTGACAGTTAAATTAAAATAAAATAAATGTGCACTAGATAATTATTACAAGAATTGTTTTTTGGGAGAGGGATACATGAACTATAAATGGGGATTAAACTGTAAAATAAAATGGAAAGCGATAAATTATTTACAATGCATCAAGGGGATTGGGGTACATTATTCGAATGGGGATAAATTAAGATTAAAAGCGGTAAATTGATAAAAACATACAGATAGAAACTAAATGCAGTAAAACTTAAATATTAATTAATTATTGTATTTTATTAGATTAGTTAACTTTAGAATAAATTTATGAAATTAAATCTAAGACATGCAACTACTTTGTTACAACATAATTCGAATTTAATTACAAATGAATATGTAAAGTATAATAATAATAATAATAATATGTATATGGTATATATTTACAGTATTAAATATAAGAAATAAATATAATATGTATATTTACAATAATAAATATAAGAAATAAAAATAATATGTATAATTATATTTACAGTATAAAAATAAAACATAAAAATAATAAGTATATCTATAAAATACTAAATATTAAATATAATAGTAACATGAATATGCTAATGAACAAGAATAAATGCTAATTGAAAGTCATTGTTTCGAATAATCCTCGAATATCTACACAAACAATAAACTCGTTAGTAGCATAGTGGTATAAATAAAATTGCGATAAATTAGAATATGCGTTAGTAACAAGGTATAAAAATCGAAATGAAATTAGTATAAATGTATATGAACAAATGAAGAAACAAACAATCGATTATAATTGGAACCAAAGAAATCGTGCACAAGTTATTATTTAATCCAAAGTATGGAAAATCGAGCTCTAAACACATTTAAACCACATGAATCAAAACCGGGCAGCACTTATGCACATGGAATAAAGCTTGAATTCGGATTCAACATTAATTAATTGAAGCAAAATCCGGACAGCAATATACAATCAAATATACTTGAAATAAAAATGACTTTCTTACTCGAATTTGCTCAAAATAAACAATACGTTGCCCTCAAAGTTCCTCGGTTAGATGTACACGCGAGTAATGCGGCCAATCCTCAAACCATCATCGGAACCAAAACCGAATTTTCCATCTATTATTCACAATAAAAAATCGATAAAATGCAATCAAAATTAAAATGAGAGAATTCAATATCTTAAGGTTTTCTCGGTTAAGCCTTACGCAAATAAGGCGACATAGACATCAAACCTTCATCGAAACCGGTATGGAATCCTCTTATCAAATCCAAACGAAAATAAGGATAAATGAGTATAACATAATACATGGTGCTTCAACATGTTTCTCGGTTAGATTTACACGCGACTAAACGCGGTATAATCATTAAACCATCATTGAAACAAAACAAATAAATGCCAAATGGTTTCTCGGTTAGTTTCTACGTGAATAAACGCAGAAACAACATCACCTTCATCGAAACCATACAACTTCAAATCATAAACTTCAATCAAAAAGAGAATAATGCAACATCGTGATATCCCAACAGTTTCTCGTTCACATCCTACGCAAATGAACGTGTCGATGCCGAACTCTCATCGAAACTACACAAATATCACTTACTCATAATTAAAAGTCAATAAAGAGGCGCAACCATTCAAGTTCCAAACACAAAATACGGTAACATAGACCGATTTCATCACATTTCGACATTAAGAGCATAACATTAGCAACAACAAACAAACAGTTTTCTTTAGATCTTAGCATATCAATTTATTCCTCAATCGAATCTATAGAACTTCTACTTTGCAGAATCCTAACAGTAGCATATCACAAAGTTCAAAATATCGCACACAGACAGAATCGAAGCAAAACTCGGCACAACCAGCATAAGTTTAATTAAGAAAAGACCTTGGACAGCATAATAGGTATCCAGAACAAAACTTTATCATTCATTTCAAACTCAATGCAAGATCAACAGTCCGGAAAACTATATCGAACTCAAAGTTATTCCACAGAACAATGGCAGTGTATCTTTAAACTCAGGAAAAAAAAACATGAACACAATTATTTCCTTCAACAATCCAAAGCAGTTTAGGCAGCACAATACACAGGCTAAAGGTGGAATTAAACTTACAGAATAAAGCTGAAAATTGATGAGTAGATGATGCCGCGAAAATTGAACAAACGGTGGTATGTTCTTGGAAGAAGGAACGGCAGGGGAGTATGTACGGCGACTCGGAGGAGTTGTGGAAAGAACAAAAACAGTGGGGTTTGAAGGTTCTGGTGAGAGGAACAGTGAGCGAAGACGATGGAGATACGGCGTGTGAGAGGCTAGCAGGGAGGAACGATGGAGGAGGTAAAGGGGTTTCGGCCGTGAGTGAGGGAAGCAACAGGTGGTGTTACGGAGGGAACACGATGAAGGGAAACAGTGGAAAATACGCGGAAGGTGTGAACCGTGAAGATGGAAGATGGTGTTTGTGAAGAAGATAGTGGGTGGAGACGAAGGTGACGGAAGGAAATGGGCGAGTGACGAAGAAGATGAGGGTTGTTCTGTGAAGAGGGACAGCGGCGGTTAGCGGAATAGTGAGGAAACGGTGTGAACAGAGGAAACGCGGAGGGGTGGCTGTGGATTGAGAGGAGAAGAAGAGACGCGGGTTACGAGGTTGTAAGGAGAAGATGATGAAATTTTTTTATATTTTTTCTGTTTTTAAGTAGCCGTTTTCAACGTTCTTTTCAATTTTGCCTCTCCCCAACAGTGAGTAACATACATATATATATACAATACAATTAGGTTTTCCAATTTTTTTTAAAATGCCAATAATACCCCTAATTATAAAATGGGCCCAAAAATGGATTTGGTAAAAATTAACAAGCCCAAACATATTTTTGTTTGATTTTTTGAGATAAAAATTTACACTTAAAATTGTTAAAAATGGTAAAAGTTCGGACAATAAATTATCCGAAAAAATAATATGAGCATATTAAAATAAATTACGGGTCTTATAAATTAAAGAAAAATTATTGAAATGGTTAAAATTGAAATAAAATGATAATAAAGAATACCCGATTTAAAACGTTTACGATTAAAAACGAGACTCAAAAATGTATCGAAAAATTAGGGAGAGCACATTTTCATGATCTACGCGACACGTAGATTCATAAAGCAGTGAGTAAAAGATAAAAATTTGAAATATTTTTCCCGCTAATTTTTGCACAGTATCGAATTGCTTTCAACAGTCTGTTTATAAAATCGAAGTATCGATACTATCGACCTATAAATAAATTAAAATAATGCAATAAACAGGCAGAGAGATAAAAATAAATGAACTAAAATAACGGGTATTTTACAATTATAAAACGATGCAAATATCGATTTAAACTGATTTTTGGTCAATTTAAATACGACGTAATGATGCACGTGCAATGTGTGAATGACTGTTTTTTTTATTTTAAATATAATGCGAGTAGAAAAATAGCAGGGTAAAATTTGGGGTACAACAGGTCTCTACTTTCATTATCCACACCACAAAAAACGCATTTTGAAGTATCCAAAGGGAACTGAATACCTCTAAGAGCCAAAAGATTTTTAGTAGGAATTCTAGTAGCCAACTCATGAATCCTAATTTGGTTGCGACGACTATTTTCTTTTATTTTTTAGGGTTTTACTTATATTTTATATTTTATTTAGGAATAAATAAAGTTCAGTGACAACTCTGTGTTGTATTTTGAGTGTATCTACACTTGGTTATTTTTTGCACCGTGATAGGAGGTTCAAGGGCAAAGCATCTCAAAATATCACATCATAATAGAAACTCTCAAGAGTAAATTCACAGGGAGAAGAGTAAGGCAAATTATTAGGTCAAGCCTCTATAAATATTTTGTGTATCTTTCTCTACAATTATCTCTTTTCGTTTTAGTTATTTACTTCCAACGTATTTTTTCTGTCTGATTTTATATTTTTTTACTACTTATCTCTCATTTGTTTTATAAACGTGTTTTAAATGGTTATTTTATCAAATAATTTTATTCGGAAATTGTATTTCAAACTCACACTATTCACACTACTTTTGTGTTTGGAGTTACTTGTCCAACAAAAGAAACAAGAGTAAGTCTTGAGGTACTAAGGAGTTTCACAAACACACACACACACACACACACACAGATATTTTTAAACCTCTTCTCTTTCGATAAAATTTATTAAACCAATATGAGAAAGCGCTTGATTGGTAAGAAACTTGTTAATCAATTAGGAAGATAAAAATACATTGACTTATCGGTTAAGATGTCTTTCTAATCGATTAAATCTAAGTTTAGTGTCTCCTAAGCAATTAAGGAAGCTAATAATAAATTAAAACACAGTTTTACACATCGGTTTAAATGAAGGAGCTATATGTATACTTCCAATGGACATAAACTTCATCATTCATCTACCACTACCAAAGTCTGCAAACTCAATAAATTCATTTATGACCTTAAACAAGTAGCAAACAGTGAAACTCTAACCTTTTTTATTCCTTATTATCTCTTGGTTACACTCATTTGTTGCTACGAAAAAACACAGAGTCACCATCAAACTTTATTTATCCCAAAGGGAATGGGAAACATCGAGAAAACCCCTAAAGGTAAACAAAATGGTCTAGCAACTAAATTCGGCTCTGGAAGTCGGTTATGCAAGGGGAAGGAATTAGCACCCATCACATTTGTTGTACTCAACAAGATCCATTTTGTTTGTTTTCTTTTAAGTTTGTGTTGTCTAAATGTTTACTTGTTATGAATGATAAAGGGGAAAGTAAGTTTTAAATTAGGGTGCTCCTCTCGGTTTCGAAACCTCGTGCCTACATATCCTCATAGTACAATAAGGAAAGCAGAGTTGCATAGTTCGTCTAGAAAGTGGTTGTTGGTAGTTTCTAATGGACGATGTTAAGTTCATGTTCTAGCATTTAGGTGTTGTGCTCGTTGTGTGAAGACTTATGCGTTACATGTTTGTGGTAGAACAAAAACAACATGCCCTTTCTGAAAAGAGTTGAGTTTGCATGCCCTAAGAAGAAAATATTTGATTGGTTGAGATTGCTTGTTAGGATATGCATACCAAATAGTCCCCCAAGACTGATGGTATTTGAATATACGGGAAGTTGGAAGGAATACCTCACCAACTCTTTTTTCTCCTTAAGTTATGAAAGTTGTTTTTGATACGTATCATACTAAAGACTATGAAATAAAGATGAATACTTTGAGTAATTGGGCCAGACATCCCGTATTTAAAGATACTCTAAGGTGAGGTAAGGAAGGCTTTTCTCTATCTACTTAAGGCTTGTGATGCATAGTATGCATCATATTTTTATTGTATTTTGAATTTGATTAAGAAAAAAATATTTTTGTTTTATGGTTTATTAAGAAAAAGATGCAAATGTAAGAAGTAACGAAAAGTATTTTTTAATCTAATATTATCATACGAATAGAACTAAAGTTAAGATTTTCAAAGAGAATTTCTATCCTAAAAGTTGTCATGTAATGGCTCTGTTAAAAGACCTAAAAGGCTACATTTTAGTCTAATTTAATGAAGAAAAAAATCTTAATTAAATCGGACTAAAACCAATCCTAAGGAAACATACCTTGGAAGCAAGAATTATAAGTAAAAAAAAAAACATACAAATAACAAGCATCAATTATTAACCAATATTCAAAATAATAACAACAAAATACGAAGAAGTGATTAAAAATTGATCAAAGATGATAAAGAATTAAAAAGAAAAAATCTAATTAATCTCTACAAAATCACAAAAACCTACTTTTTATTGCCTTTTATCACCTATCATTGTATTAAGAAAATTAATATGAAAAAAAAAAAACTCAAAAGAAATAGAACAAATATCAATAAAGCCATGGTGTGCGAATTGAAAGAACTGTATGGCCTGGTAAAAGGCTTACTGGGCGCAACCTGAGGCCCAAAGGGTGAGTTTTTTTTCAAGGTTCAAATAAGTCACAAAAAGCGTGGTATTGACATAGAAATGGGGGTGTGGCGTAACAAATCAGTGGCACGCCTTACGGCGGCGGCTATGGCGGTAGAAAACCAGAATCACCAAATACAACTATCACTCGATTAGTTTTTTCTCATAGATTCTTGCTCAAACTCCTTAAATCTACACTCATAGCAAACCCTAGGAAGCACTAAAAATCAAAATGGATGCTGAGTTGTTAATTGTTGTTTCTAATTTTGATTTTCTGTTATTATTCCCTGTTAGTTACTTAAGGTGTTAATTGTAATTAGTTTATAAGCGGGGTTTGGTTAATTCAATTTAATGGTTTTGAATTTTTGAACTGGTTTGATCCGTTTTTTGTGTTATCTGGTTTATGTGAACTGAACTGGTTGTGATGTTTTGGTTCTGATATGAATGGCTTGCATCTGATTTTGTATTAATGTGAGTTGTTGGTTTCTTATGTGCATGGCTGAAATTGTTGTTAACCGTTAGCTTGTTTTTTTCCTGTTTTTCCCTAATGTAGATATGACTAGCGCTTGAACTGTTAGTGAATTGTTTTGATGGATAATAAACTGCTCTATTTATACGGGGCTGTTTGAGTATTAATGTGTGAACCGGTTTTATGAAATTTATGTATTGAATGGACATGTGCAGGTCATGTACAAGTATAGCAAAGGTATTGTTTGATTTGAAGTTTGCAAAGAGTTTTGAAGAAGATATAGAGAAAATTGGTAAAGGCACTTAGCATAGTATGAAGTTTGGAACATGAACGCTTAGGCATGAAACTTGGGTTTAGGATAGATTTTGGTGTAAGTTTGGAACTGTTTTAGTGCAGATTTGTACATGGAATCTTGGACAGTTTTGAAGGTTTGTTCATGGTTTTGGAGCATGAAGATGGAAGGCCAAGTTTTGGTTAAGGCATTAGAATAGGTGTAAATGGGCTCTTTGTAATTCCTTCTCCTTTGTGTAATGCTTCAAGCATGTAATATAGCACAATGAATTGCAATGTACTCTTGTTAAATCATGAATGAATTTGGATGAACTTGTCGTGAAAATTTGGATGAATTTTGTACCTCTGTAATGACCTTGAATGGAATTAAATGAATATGAATGAATTTGGATGAAACTTGTAATGTTTGATACTTGAATGAAGTTATGGAGGTAGCTTGATGGAATGTTGGAACATGACATGATAATGTTTAGATGAATGAATTTTGTTTGATTTCATGAACTTTCCTTGAAAACCTTGGATCTTGTTGAAGCATATTAAATAGTCTCCCTATGATTTTCAAGTTTTCCATGCCATTCCAATTTGTTTATCCTTTCAATGTTTAAAGTCAATATCATGAATGAACCTTGGTTTCCTCTTTATCTTTGGCACCTAAAACCCTAATATTACATGAGAAAACCCTCGACTTAGGCTTAAGGAAATTTAATGAAGTCCAGAGAAAATAGTTCGTTTCATAAGTAAGCCTAATTAATCAGATGAAGTACTCAGCATCAAAGTGTACCCAAACCTTAATTTATGAAAAGAATCAAATTCAAACTATATTTTTTCTCTTGCATATAGCTTACCTTGATATTCAAGCACTGATTGCCTTCTTGTTTGACAAAGGAAGATCAATAGAAACCCTAGCTTGCCATGGATGAGATTCTTTGATAATAGCCTCCTTGTATTGCATAACGAAGAGCTCCTTTGAACAAAATCCTAATTTGCTATTCATACATCAAGCCTTCTTTAATATTCTTGCCTTTGAAGCAATGATTGAAACCCTCTTGAATGCCATAAGATTAAGGAAATGAAACTCTACTCATTGACTAAAGGATAAACCTTAATCCATGCTCTTTGGATCTTCACTTGAAACCAACCTGCAAAAGATAGTGAAACCCTAATCATTTGTAGGGAAATAGACCCTAATCCATGACCTTGTTGAATCTTGATGGAGAATAGCCTTGTATATTGACAGAGAAGAGATTCATAATGACCATGAACCAAAACCCTAATTCTACATTCCGCGCTCAAAGAAGAACCAGATGAATCAGACTTATTTGATGTAGAAATCTCCAACCATGTGAAACCCTAGCTTTATTGATTCTTTTGAACCAATAATATTCTTGGTGAATGAATGCATGATATGCAAATAATCTAACAGAGTGATGCAAATGAAATGGGAAGCTTAAGCCAATAAAACATAATTGAGAGGACACATTTTAGGATGCAACATTATTCGACTAGTGATTATTCCTTATTTACAAAAAACTTATGATAAATTTTTTACTATTTTGTTAATATATGTATATGATTTAGTCTTACCAGATAATGACATCATTGAAATTTAGCATGTTTTACGTATTCTCTAAGGAAAATTTCTTATCAAGGACTTAGAGCCCCTTAAATACTTTCTTGGTCTTAAAGTTTTCAGAACTCAATCTAATATTTCATTAAATAAAAAAACTATACTTTTGAATTACTAAATGTTACATGTATGTTAGTTACCAAAACTTCTTCTACTCTTTATAAATTTTCTCTTAAATTACATTCTTTCGAGTATGCATTATATCATGACGCAACAATATAGAAGACTCACAGGAAAATTTACTTATTTAGCAACTACTAGACTTGCAATCTCCATTTTTACTCTGCGAATAAGTTAACTTGTCCACCAACCCACTATTAATCCACTTTCAAGATGCAAGCCATATTTTATTATATTTAAAAACAAGTCATGCTCAAGGATTGTTTTATCCATCCAACTATGACTTGTTTCTATGTGGTTTTCTAGATAGTGATTGAGCCACAAACCCAATTTCAAAAAATCATCCACATGTGTTGTAACTTTTTTATACAAATCCTTCATCTCTTGGAAATCAAGGAAACAAACAATTGTTTCTAAATCTAGTTCATAAGCAAAGTATCACGCATTATCCAACCTCACATGTGAAGTACAATGATTACATTATATCTTCTAAGACCTACACATCAACTTCTTTAAACCAACATTTATCTATTATGATAATAGATCTGATGTCTACTTAGATCACAACCCATTTTTCATGAAAGATCCAAACATATTGAAATTGATTGTCATATCATTAAAGAGAAATCGAAAAACAACTTCATCAAACTTTTCTAGTGTCATCCTTTGCTCAGATTGTTGATGTCGTCACTTAAATGTTGTCAAAATCAACTTTCCTACAATTTCCCAACAAACTTTGACTTGTCAACACGCTCAATCAAACTTGAGGGGGAGTATTAACATCCAATCCAATGTTAGTTCGACTATTGAAGTTACTTAGAAAGTTAGTTTTATCTTTTTATTGTATAAATACAAAAATACACCACAATCATACTTTTTACCATTGAGATGAAAGACAATGAGATTAAATAACTAATTAATAACGAATAGAAAATTATCAATTTTTAAGATCTATTATTAATATAAATTCTAGGGTTAAATATGTTTTTTGTCCCTATGATAAACCAACATTTAATTTTAGTCCATATAAAAATTTTCTTTAAATAATGGTCCCTTTAAAAATTTTCCTCCATACTTTTGGTTCATGTCGTGTATTTCATCTACAGGAAAATGATTTGGCATGACACATCACTTAAACTACAAAAAATACTTTAGATTGGAGGGGTTTTAAACCTCCCTAAAACACAAACACAAAAACAATAACATATTCTCTTCCTTCACTTTTGCTTCCATCACTCCTAACTTTCTCACCATCACTACTTCTCTCCATTGGTACCTTTATCTTCTAGCCATCACGAGTGTGTCCCGCATTAGTTGTTGTCGTTGCCTCCATCTCTAACTCATATATTTTTTTGGCCACTGTTCCAGTGTTTTCTGAGTAATAATTTCATGTTTGAATTTGAAGATTGTAGAGGAAGATCAAAAATGATTTATTGTAATAAATTTTAGACTATCCCTTTAGGATTATTGGATTTCAAGTTTATAGATAAGAAGTTTTAGGGTTTTATTCAATTTTAGTTTCATTTAATTTTAGGGACAATGCTCTTATATTTTTTTTGCCGAAATTCATGAATGAACAACAACTCATAATGCATATCAAACAAGAGATCATCAGTGCCTCGTAATACTTTAAATACTTTCACAAGCTTTCACCTAACAATATAAATTTTTGGGTGCTGGAACCCATGCTTTTGGGTTATGTTAGTGACATAATTGCGTCATGAAATTGTGTGGGTACTAAGTATATATTTCTTCACTATTGGTCTTACAACATTATTTCACACCATTCAAACATATCTAAAAGAACCTGTGAATTTCTACAATTTTCTTGTCCAACTATATACAAATCATATACATTTGAATCTATATCATTAAGGATTTTAAGAATATACTTTCACCTGAATAAACATCAATTTTCAAATATGTTATAGAATCATCATTATTCACTATTTGTGAAACGAAATGATGATCAAGCTTGTGCGTTTTTCCTTAGCCGAATTGTATATATCATATTATTACTTCATGCATATAGCATGTTAGATATGGAACTTTCATTAATCCTATCTTTTTTAATTGTTAGCTTCAGGTGGAAAAATAATGTTTAATCCTATAAATAAGTCAAACTGAACATATCCAGAAATGAGAATTGTACAAGAAATAAAATTTCTTCTTGCAATTTGATCAAATAGGTGGTGAGCATAATCTAAATGGCCGCACTTACACTATATGTTCAACATGTTATTAATGAGAAAAAACCATTTTGAATTGTAAAATATTTGTTAAATATATAATGGTGCAATGTTATGTCTTGTTTGATCCATTTTTTCTGAGCACTAAGTAAGTAACACACAAGAAGGCATTGTCTTGTAGAGATAGCGAAGCATGAATGTAAACAATTGAAAGTATTTCCTTAAAATAGTTTGACACCATGTTCGAAGGAATTAAAAGGGGATTTAAAAATCCCACAATATAATGCGTTTATTTTAATATTAACTTTAAATGATGTAGCAAACTACGTGACATGTAGGGGTGAAAATAAATTAAGCCGACTAACAGGAGCCTACGACCTAACCTAGATAGACCCAAGTCAGAACAATTTTTTTTTAAATTGAAAAGGCCTAGACTTTTTTATAAGGCTATTTAATGAGAAAGGCTAGGCCACGTGCCATGAAAAAAATCTTTTAAGCCTATCATACCGACCTATTTAAGTAAATATAAATAAATTTATTATTATTATTATTATTATTATTATTTACAACCTAACCTAGATAGACCCAAGTCAGAACAATTTTTTTTAAAATTGAAAAGGCCTAGACTTTTTTATAAGTCTATTTAATGAGAAAGACTAGACCACGTGCCATGAAAAATTCTTTTAAGCGTATCATACCGACCTATTTAAGTAAATATAAATAAATTTATTATTATTATTATTATTATTATATTGTATTTGTATTTTGAATTAAAATACAAAAATAAAGTTTAATTATCTTAAAGAACTTATAAAAATAAATTGAAAAAATCCAATAAACAACGTCTTAAATTGTTTTCGTAAGTTCTCTCAATCAAATAGTATCACAAAATTTATGTTAATAGGTACACCTGAATAAGTCATTGCAAATAAGTATTTAGTCTCGTTGATTTTAAATGGTTAGTCTATTTAAACATTAATTGAATTGATTAATTATAAATATTCAAATAAAATAGGTTTTTACGTAGATAAATATGTCAAGTAGGCATTCGAAAAGGTCAGAACTTAAAATTAAACCTACGATAGATCATAAGTCAAACTTAGACTTTGAATTTTTTAGAAGGCCAAACTCAGACTTGACAAAACCTAGTTCGACCCACCCTATTCTCACCTCTAATGTTGTGCTCGTCAGTTTCTATTAGAGTAAGTTGATGGCAAAGACTAAAATTGCATACGGAAAAAATTAAAAAAAAAACTATTATTTAAAGAAAAATTTTATATGACTAAAATAAGTTGAATGATAAATTATTTATATGAACCTGTGAACATATTTAATCCTAATCATCTATAAATAAAAAAAAAACAAATGTATTGAACTACTACATTTTGTAAACATTTTAAAATTTTGTTATGAGAATAATATTTATGCACGATCGGTAAATCTTTTTTACACCATCAACGAATAGAAAATCAATAATCTATCATATTATTAAAAAAATTAATATAATATAAAATATAATTAAATAGTTTACAAAACTATTTTACAACATCATTTCTTTTCTCTTTTGTTATATGTGAAAGTATTGAACTATTATGTGAACCTAATATAGATAAATAAAAAATTTCATTAAAAGATATAATAAGAGATTAAAATGAAAATAGTAAGAAATTTGAGATGATTTGTACTCCACATTCACTTTCACAAAAACAAAAAATCCCTGTGTTTGATATCGCTTGTCTCATTCACGAGATGTTACCGAAGGGCATTCAATCGTAACAATTCTAATCTTCAAGGGCATTTTGTTCCAAAGAAATGCCAATGTTGCCTCATCACACTCAAATCACAAGGGGACAGGCACGACAATTATTATATTCTCATTCATAATTATTATCATTCAGATTCGTTTTTAAATCATCTTTTTATTCTTTTACTTTTTAATCTTTTCAGATTTTCTTAATCAAATCGGTTAGGTACACATGAAGAAGTTAGGTTTTCAGGTATTTACCGTATTAAATTAGGTTGAAAATACACAAATTCTATCCGATCTATTAAATTGAATTCATCTGAAATACTTAATCTTAATCAGAGGATTAAACCAATTGTTATTGAAATTGGAATGATCAATGTAACAAAATTTTGTTCTACATAAAATGCTTAATTAATGTGTCTAATTAACTATTTCAAATTAAGATTTATAATGATAAATTCATTATATGCAGATTTATTATCTGTTTATGTATACTCTAGATTCAATTGTATTGTTATTGAAATTGAAATTTTATGTTACTTATTATATATTTCCTTTCTTCATGTGATTTATCTCTGTGTTTGATTATGCGGTAAAAATAAATTGATTCTCTTGATAAAGTAATTTATGATTAGATAATTTTTTGTAAAATCGAGTTGAACAACAAATATCACATTTAAGCTAAAAACTGTAGAAAAAAGAATCAATTATGATTTCTCCGGCAATCAAACACATTCAGAATCAATTCTACACATTTTAAATTACTTTTTGTTTCTCAAATTGTGAAACCAAACACTATGACTCTTTAATTAGTGTCCCCTTGACCTGCTTTATGTATAGTATTTGATTTTTTTTTTGCTTATAAGTGAATTTTGAACGGAAATTATGGAATGCAGAGGTCTCTTTCAGTTTGAAAATGACAGTTTATTTAATAAATTAAGAAAATAACAAATGATAAAGAGTTTATCTTTATGTAAAGGATTTGAACATGGGAATTTAATATCCTGTTTTTTCAAATTTGCAAATTAATAAATGTAGAAGTTGACATGTGCTTAAACATAAGCCAGACACATTCACCACCATCGTGGATAAACAATTATACGGTTGTTTGCATGCAGTGGGTCAGGCCATGAAGCAAACCTTGTCAACATCTCAGTACTTTTTTTAAAATAAATTGGAAAGAACACTATTTTGGTAGTTAGATTATTACGAAAATTGATACATGTAACCGATCCCACTTAGTGTGATAAAGCTTGATTGTTGTTGTTTTCTGGTTTGAATATGTTGATGAAAGTGAATGTGAATCAGTTGTTACAACATGATAATTCAATTTAAGTGCAGACTTACAATACCATGTAAGTAGATGCATTATTTCAAAATGACCTATGGTTTGTCGTAATTATATTCATTTCTCAATTTCAGGATTCCTAGTCATTTGTGGAGACATTAAACATTTCCTTAATCAGGATTGCCTTCTAAATGTAGAATTGCTTGTAGCCACAATGCAAAAGATGATAAATTACCGTTCAATGGAATCAATCAAGATCGTCGACAGTCTAATTGATCCCAAAAATGCTGAAGAACTCAAAAGAACCAAATCAGGTGTAGACTCTCGCTTATATTAGTACACGCATATTTCACACATGAATTATGAAATACTCTATTGGCCTATAAGATTGATTACTTAAAACCTTTGTTTCATTCTAGTCAATGGAGTTGCTAGAGAGCTTATAAGAGTTCTTAAAACTTTTATGGGCTCATTAGGGGAAAGAATTGCCTTACCTGTTATATATAAGGATTGTTACTTGTAGAACAAGCAACTTGTCCTTATGTTGTAGTTAAGAAATCTTAACGCTTATACTTATAGTTTTTGCATTCCGCGTCTTATTTTGAAATATTTGAGATTTATTAATGAAAATGTATCATGATATCCCATTCTATGCAGATATCGAAACCAAAATCACGAAAATCCAGAAGCTCATTAAGAATGAAAACCAAAGCAAAACACCTACAAACTCGAAACGTTCTAAAAAAGAAACAGAACTTATGGGACTAACCGAGGACTTATACAAGCAGTACCAGTCACTTTCTGCACAATATGATAATGTTATCGGGAAAGTGGTTTCTCCCAAAAGAAACAAGACTTCAGCGTCTACATCTGACTCAGAATCCGAGTACTTTTCCTCCGAGGAAGTAGATGGTATTAATAAGAGAAGGTCAGAGAAAGAAAAGAGAAAGCAGGAACAAGAACCTGATAGAGGTGATGATAGTGACGAGGTGAAGGATTCTAACGAAAATATTGACGATACAAATGAAGTTCATAAGACTGAAGCATCGGGTGAGGCAAGAGAATGTGAAAGACAGCTGAGTTCACTAATGGAAGAGATGAGTAGCTTGAGCAACAATAAATCGAATCTAGAACTTCAAATTGATAGCCAAGCAAATGAAGTTAAAGAGCTAAGCATAAAGAATACCGAGCTACAAAACCATGTCGCGGAACTTGAATCGTTGTTGAACGAGAAACAAGGTGTGGTATCTAACCTGGAGGTGAAACTCAATAACAGCGAGGAACAAGCCAAGTCCAACATTGAAAAATTGATGGCACAAGTCAATGAGCTTATACTTGAGACCAAATCTCTGACAATTCAGAAATATGAGATGGAAGAAAAACTAAAAAGCGATAAAAATGAAGTTTCTATCGAAAGAGAGGAGTTGATGGAGAAGGTTAACGGTATGCAGCAAAAATTAGATTCTCTAGAGAATCTGAACAAAGAGTTAGAAACTCAAAGAGAGGAGTTGATGGAGAAGTGTAACGGAATGCAGCAAAAATTTGATTCTCTAAAGAATCTGACCAAAGAATTAGAAACTCAAAGAGAGGAGTTGATGGAGAAGCTTAACAGTATGCAGCAAACGTTAGATTCTCAAGAGAATCTGAACAAAGAATTAGAAACTCAACTGGAAGTAAAAGGAGAAGAAATATTGCAGCACCTAATTCAGACAGAAAATTTGAAGGAGAAATTAGCCGAAACAAAATCACTTGAACAGACAATGTTAGAAGAGAAAGTAGGTTTTCTCGCGGTGTTAAAGGAGATGGAACTCGAATTGGAAACTCAAGGCAACCAGAAAATTGAGGTGGAAGAACAGTTAAGGGATACAACTTATGAGCTTAAACACATAATGAATGAAAACAAGGCCTTGCAGGACAGAAACGATGAACTGAAAGCAGCAATGACGCAAAGAGGGGAAGAGATAACTAGTTTTTTGTTGGAAAATGCTAGCGACGAAAATGGAGCTTCTATGGAGATCATGGCTTTGAGAGCTCAAGTTAATGATATGAGACTAGAGTTGGACAGTATGTATGAACAGAAAAGCAAGTTAGAGCTCCAAAACGAGCGAAGCCAGAATGAATATGCAGAAAGCCTAGCAAAGATAGAAAACTTGAACAGCAAGTTAGCAGCCCAGATAGCGGATCAAGAGAATACCATAAAGGATCAGACGTCAACCATTGACCGAATAAACGAGGAGCAAAAACAAACCTTAATCTCTTCGAATAAGAATCTGCGGACTGCTGAGAAAAAAATGGAAGAATTGGCAGAAAAGTTGAGGAAGAAAATGGAAGATAATATCCGGTTATTGCACCAGAGGATTCACGTGGCAGAACAACTGAATAACGAAAACAAAAACAGCTGCAAATTAACGAATATGAAGTACGAGCAAGAGAACAAGACTCTTGGAGAGAAAGTTGCTATTTATGAAGATGAACTAAGAAGGCTAAAAGAGGATGCTGCAGCTAAGGAAGAAGCACCTTCCTCACCAGTGGTTGATCGAATGCGGTTTGAATTTGAGGCTGCTCTAAATGGATTGGACGTAGCAGCTGCAAAACTCGAGGAACACAGGGAATGCATCATGAGCAATGTATCTAAAATGCTGTGTGAAATTCAGGTTGCTAAGGATTGGATAAAGAAAATGAATGCGGAAATGAAACAATTGAAGGACAATGTGGATAGTGTAACCGCGTTACTGAGTGAAAAAGAAGAGCAGGAGTTACTTCTGCGAGACAAGGTATGGAATTTAGAAGCCACAGTGAGCAAAGAAGGAGGAGAGAATCTGAATTTGACAAATGCAGTGAACCAGCTTGAAAAGAAAGTGGTGAAATTGGAGAAGAATCTGAAGGAGAAGGATGAGGATTTGGACAGTCTCGGAGAGAAAAAGAGGGAAGCGATACGACAACTATGCTTGGTCGTTGAGTTTCATCGCGACCGTTGTAACTATCTTGTGAATTTGGTCTCAAATATGAGAAATAATAAGAAGACATGAACTTTTTTTTCTTTTCTGTTTATTGTACATGGAGCTATGGTGGCCAATAGTCAACAATTTTGTAAAATTGAATTTTTTTTCATTCAATTATTATTCTTTTCACTTTAAAAATAGAGTGTGGAAGATACATTTTGACATGCTTTAGAAATTGTCTGTAGTTAATAGTTGTTAGAATGTCTCTGGTTAGTTTTATGTTGGTAGGTTGTGAGTTTCTTTTTCTGATTTTAGATCTTCTCTTAGTTATAAGAGAAGTTCTTCTCTTTTGTAAAATCAGTTACTTTTGATAATCAATTAAATAAAGAGAGTTTAATCTCATCTTTTGGATTTGCAGACAAAATGTTAATAACTACTAAAAATTCATACATAACTCGGTTTAAATTTTGGTAATGATGTCAACCTAACAATATCGATTTTTGTGAGTTGAGATAGGATTTACGGACTTATTAAGTTTATTCTTCCTATTTTTAGTATGGTAATTGGTGTGCAACCTTAGCTGGAAAAAGAAAATTTCAAACTTAGCTGGAAAAAGAAAATTTCAAGTCACACATAATTTGTTAGTTGGGAAGTTTATTGCTGAATTAGATGAACAAACTTGTAAATGTAATTTTTGGGACTTAGTAAGATTCCTTGGAGACATGCTAAACTTGTATGTTCAAAATTTACACACTTGTAGTTGTAATTATGGAACTTAGTAGGACCTATAATTTTTGGAACTTAGTTGGCAATTGGGAAGTATAAGTTGTTACCAAACTTGTATGTTTACCATCATGTATTTAATTTCCTTCATTTGTTTCATTTCCTTTTGTCATTACATTCTCTTTAGGTCATTTCCTTTATTTACCACATTATTTTTGTTTGGATTTGGAAGTTTGTAGGTTCTTCCATTATATTCATATACCAAACACCTCTTAGTCTCTTACACCTATGTGTAGAGTTTGATCTCTTCTAGTTTTGTTGGAAGTTTGTAGGTTCTTCCATTATATTCATATACCAAACACCTCTTACACTTATGTGTAGAGTTTGATCTCTTCTAGTTTTGTAGGATTCCCTCACTAAGTTCCTTTCTCCTTAATTGTTTTGGCTTATCGGATCCACACGCTTGTGATTAGGGATCAAAATTTGGCCACATATTATGATCATTTAGGCTTATGATTCATTAGAACAATCATTATATGATTGCTTGTGATAATAATTATGAACATAATTGAAATGTTAGAAAACTGAAATTTTAACTAATTTAAATGATTTAATTAAAATTTATTATTTTTTAATTTTTATGATAGAGTATTAAAATTATTAGTTATTATTTGAGATTATTTGATAAATATTAAATTATTTGAATCAATTATAAAATTTAAAGAGACAAATCTGTAAGTTTTGAAAAAATTTAAAAATCAATTTGGAAAATTTAGAATATACTAGGGATTAACTTGTAAAAGTTGAAATTATAATAATGTCAAATTTCACATTCATATTTTATTAAGATTTGAGTAATTTTAAATTCTTTAATTTTATGTAGTGTTTTAAATTTGACTTAAATTGTCTAGTTGAACCGGTTAAAATATGAATTAAAGGGTAAAACGGACAGGTAAGGTCAAAAGACCAAATATATAATTGATCCAGTAAAATTAGTGTGATTGAGAAAGTTCACCAATCAAACTAGTGAATCGATGGTTTTGTTTGTACTGATAAATTGTATTTTTTTACTAACACAATTTCTAAGAAATGAATAAAGTTCAAAATTGAAACATCTTCTTCCTCTTATCTCAACTCAAACAAAATTGGTAAGAACCTCCCTCTCATTTATTAATCTACCTCAAATCTCAATTCATATGAAACTTTACTAATCTTAAGAACCTCCCTCTCATTCATTAATCTACCTCAAATCTCAATTCATATAATAAATATTCTTCCAGTATAATTAGTTCTTGTAATTTAAATCTGTTATTAATTTTGAATTTATTACTTTAATTTGCATTATTGTTATCGATATTCAATTTTAAGATACTTCTAAATCTAAAGAAAATTATGCCTTTGAAGATGAGTTAGAGTTAGAAGGTGACTCTAAAGCTGAAGCTGAATTAGATTCTGAAGGAGCCTCTAAAGGTGAAATCTATCATGATCTAGATTCTGATAATGATCTAAACAGGGTCGACCCTTGCCATGTGCGGCAAGTGCTGCAGCAATGGGCCTCCAAAATTTTGGGACCCAATATATATATATTTTAATTACAAAACAATCGAATTTACACATGTTATTTTAAAAGTAGCTGCAAAACCGTAACTTGTTTTCCAGCACTTGTAATTTTATACCGATTCTTAAAAAACAGGTGTAAAAACATATTTTTTAAAGTGTAATCTTTTTTAATTTGGGCCTATTTTTTTTAATTGGAACGGGACCTCCGGAATAATTGGGCCGGCCCTGGATCTAAACTCTGGTGGTAATCCAACTTCTAACGGTAGTCATGCCTCTGAAGGTGTACCTTTTGAAGGTGGAACTTCTGAAGGTTGTCCAACCTCTAAAAATATACCACAAAGAATTTGTCAGGTACCAAGGAGACTTGCAGACTTTAATTTACGAGACGCTGAGATTGATTCTGAAGAGGGAGTTATTCAGTGTGACATGATGGTGGACTCTAGACCTATCAATATCAATGAGGCTCTCAAGAAAAAGTGTGGTTGAAGGCCATGAAATAAGAACTTGAAGAAGTTATATTTCAAGTTATATTAATTTTTTGATTAATTATAATGTTGATCCCTATTTTAATTTTTATTAAATTTTTTTATGCTTCTGTCTTAAAATTTTATTTTATTAATATTTTTATAATTATATTAATTATTTATAATAACTAAATAATGTTAAAATTAAAAAAAAAATGAAATTTTATTAAATTGTAAGCATTATACTAGTTTGGAGGCTTATGCACAATAAAGTTCTAACAGATGAACTGATTAAAACTCATGGCTTCTCTTTCCCTTCCAATAGCTATATGTGCAACAACGAGTGTGAGTACACTGACCATCTTTTCTTCAAGTGCAATTTTGCTGCTAATTTGTGGGCTTGGCTCGTTTCTAAATTCCACATTTCTCTCACCGTCAACGACTTCAATGATCGCAAAAAAAAAATTGGATTACAAATGGAATCAGCAGACTGCAGCAGTTATCAAGGCTTGCATTGCTTTCACTTTTTATCTTATTTGATAGTCCAGGAACAATACCAAATTCAACAATAAAATCACGCATTGGAAAGAATGTTACTTTGAGATTATTGCCCGTGCCAAATTAGTTGGTAATTATGCCACCAAGTATGCAAATAACTCCATAACTAGTTTCTCTGTCCTGAAAAGTTTTGATATAATCATTAAACCTCGGACTATTCCTTCCCTTGCTGAAGTACTATATATGGTGTCCTCCTCATTGTGGTTGGATATAACATAGATGGATGTGTTGTTGGTTCTCCAACGTTTTTAGAATGCGGGGGTATATTCCGGGATGACAAAGGTTTACATGTCCTCAACTTTAGTGCCTTCTTGAGTGAGGAAAACTCTATCTTTGCATAATTCATCGCTGCAATTTTAGCCATTAAATGTGCTTTAGATAAGGGTTGGACCAAACTTTGGCTCGAAACTGATTGTATCCGTGTAGTCAAAACTTTTTCTAATCATAATCTGGTGTCGTGGAAAATCAAATCTCGTTGAGTTGCGTGTTGGACTTTCATTCTTAATATTGATTTCATGATAACATATACTTATAGAGAGCAGGGACGAACCTGCATGTGTTGTTCTGTGGGCCCATGCCCCACTATCTTATTAACAAGATATGCAAAATATATACAAAAAATATTATATTATTATTTATTATACTCATATCTGAAAATTTGAAAGCTAGGGGCAATCACAATTAACGATGATGCAAGGACTTTTGTAAGACCTTTGCTTTGAATATTAAGAAAAGTTAAATGCATATATATATATATATATATATATATATATATATATATATATATATATATATATATCTTGCATACATAATCAATTAAACAATAAAAATATGTTTTTGAGAAATGTTAGTTTATGTGTATAAAAAATTACAACATAATATATTAATTAATTTTTGTATTTATTTCTATAAATTTATATAAGTAATGCCCCACAATTTATAATGTCTGGGTTCGTCCTTGATGGAGAGACCAATTTTTATGCGGATCTTCTAGTTAGCATAAGCTTTAAGAGCAAATCTACTACGTAATACAATTCTGTTCATTTGAATTTGATTAAGGATTAGTTGCTAGATAAGGCTAGTATCTCTAAAGTTCATTTTTGTTCTAATGAGATTTACGCTTGGCTCCCTCTTGTGATGTTTATAATCCTTATCTTTTCTTTTTAATATATTTTGAATTTATTAAAAACAAAGCATCATACATGTAACTTCCAAAATCATTTGTAGTTTTAACACTTATATACTATCATGTATCTCTTTGATATTTAATTTGATAAAAATATAAGAGAGTAATATATTCTATAATTAAACATTTTTAATGTATTTTTATTAAACTTATTTATTATTAATTGTTATTCTATAATAAATTTTAGAAAATTAGAAATTATATTGTAGAAATTAATTATACAATATAATAATATTATTAATTAACAAAATATTTGAAAAGAAATTATGTTACCGAAAAAAATTAATTATATATTTATATTTATTTTGGTATGAATCTCATTATTTGAAAAAAATAATAATTATGTTACTAAAGTAAGATGGAGTCAACTTTCACATTATTTTCCGTATAAATTTCATTATTATTTTTAAGTAAAAATCACATTATTTTTAGAATTTAATTGAAATACACCAACGGTGTAAAGAAGGTTTACACTGTCAGTAAATTATAACCGTTATATAATAAATTATTTTTTATTTTTATTTTTATTATTTATTAAATAGCGTTAGTGGGTGGTTGTGATGCATTGACCGTATAAAAAAAATTATATTGACAGTGCAAAGCAATTAATCTTATTTGTACTGTATATTTTTTATTTATTTTTATTTTTCTACTCTATTTTTTATTTTTAGTTATTTATATAGAATATAATATTTGTTACTAATGTTCTATATTATATAATTTATTATTTTATAATATTATTAATACTATTTTATAATATTATTAATTTATTTGCATGAATAAATTAATAATTTTTCTAATATTATAATTATAAAATTTATGTCAAAAGTTTTATTTCATAAATTTTTTTAGTTTATATAAATTAAATTGAAAATTATGGGATTCGACTAATAATCTACTAATTTGACCAATAATTTAATAACTCAATAATTTACCTGGTACAAATTTTAAAACATTATCTGAAATAGTGCAATATTATTACCTCACTCACCTCACTCAATAAATGCAAATTGTTATGAATAATGGGATGATTTGTATTTCAATAACTTTATTCCTTATTTAAATCAATATGTCTTTATTATATTGTTTGTATGATGTCCTATAAATAAGACATATTTTATTGTACACGATTACATCAAATGAAATAATACATAATCATTTTATCTTTATCTCTTTCCTGAAGAACTTATCTATCCCTGAAGGATAGCAAAACAAATTAATTATATAGTTCCCGAAGAACTTATCTATCCCTGAAGGATAGCAAAATAATATTTAAATAATATTTATATAGGCTAAGGATAGCAAAATAATATTTAAATAATATTTATATAGGCTTCTGAAGAACTTATCTATCCTTGAAGGATAGCAAAATAATATTTATAAGCATTCCTGAAGGATAGCAAAATAAGACTTTATTATATAGTTCCCGAAAAACTTATCAAGTATTCATGAATGATAGAAAAATAATAAGTTTATATTGTTTTGAAGAACATATGAAGAATCCCTGAAGGATCGGAAAAAAAATTCATTTTTTTTTATAATTCCTGAAGAACATATAAAGCATCTTTGAATGATAGCAAAATAATACATTTGTTTTATAGTTCTTAAATAACTGAAGAATTGCAAATATTATTTTTATTAATAAAATGATTTGTAATTGAGTTATTAAATAATATCATAGTAATAATATGTAAATGATGATATTTTAATTTTGATTGATAAAATTATTTATAGTTTCAGAAGAACTTAAAATTTAATATTATTATTATCCATAACATATTTTGTCTCTATTGATCAGAAAATCAATGATGATTTTTATGCATCCTACCATAAGTGTATCAATCATGTTAAACAATTCCAAAAAGATTGTATCTATAATATTAACAAATCTCATAAGGAATCAATCATGTTAAACAATCCCAAAAAAAAATCCTAAAAGGATTTGATTATAACGCATCGCATAAGGTTGCATCTATAATATTAACGAATCCCAAAAGGATTTGATCTAAATAATATTAATGAATCCTAGAAGGATTACATCAATTATGTTTTAAAAAAAATTAGCAAAATGATTGCATCAATAATATTACCCAATTTCAAAAGGATTGCATCATAATAGTAGTGAAGTATCCAGGAGGATTTCACAATTGCGTAATTTTTTTTCTCTCTTTATTCTTACTTGAAGATTTGAAAAACAAGCAAAAATATTACATCATCCCTGAAGGATTGTTCAAAGAATGTATTTTTTTTCTTATCATCCCATAAGGATTTTAAATAATATCGTTATTTTAATATCAAACATTTTTGAAGAATTATAATTTTTTGTTGATCATAGTTGATAATTTTTTTTGGTCAATTCTATAAGAATCAGACAATCAAGGAAATACTTTCAAGAATATCTTCAAAACATTTTATATTTTTAATATAGCAGTTTAAAATATTATATTGTAATGATAGTGTCTCTTAATATCAATAATGATTTTTCTGATTCTTATTTATTCCTTATATTATTCTATTGAAATTTGCTTATGATATTTTTATTTTATTTAGTTATTAATGAATAACTTTTTTTTATTCTTTAGATTTAATTTATAACAATTAAATCAAATGAAAATTAATCATTTGTTTAAAATATCTATTTTATCTTAATATTTTGATAACAACAAACGCCTCAAGGTGTAAACCAAAAGTTCAACAAAACAATTTGAAATAAAATATTATTATATTATTTGATCCTCGAAGTTCAAAATAGAAATCATTTGTAAAATCTATGAAACAAAATATCAGCGGCTAATACTCCACTCAAATTGGATTTTCCTATTAGACAATCTAATATTCCAAATGAGTTGTAGCCGCGCCTGAAGTGCGGTAGAAAAGTTGGTTCCAATGTTAAAAGTCCTCTACCAATTAAAGTAACTAAAGTTAAAGTTGACTCAAGTGAGGATATAAATATTCTAAGAGAATATTGACATAATTTATTTTTCAGTTCCATAAGAACTAATCAAGTACTTGAAATATCAAATAAAGAGATCTCGATAAATTATGTCATGGATGAATAAAATGAAACTAAAATTAAGATAATCAAATAAAGTCGACATTGATATTTATATATAGTATAGCGCTAAAGATGATAAACGATAACGAGGTTCGTGAGACAAAGTCTACCAAAGATTGTAGACAAATTAATAAGTGACCAAAATGAAAATATTCAATTGAAGAAGAATTAAACTCACTTTACAAGTGACTTGATTTTGGACCTGTAGTCCAAACGCCTCAAGGTGTAAAACCAATGGGATATAACTGAGTTTTTGTGAAAAAGCAAAATATGAATTGTACAAAGTTTGATTTGTTGTTCAAAGTTTGATTTGTTTGTATGATGTCCTATAAATAAGACATATTTCATTGTATACGATTGCAATAATATATAATCATTCTATCTTTCTCTCTTCTCTTTATTTCTTATTTCTTTGTATTTATAACACAAATAAAATAAAGACAGTGTTTTGTTTTTTTTTGCTTTCACAGAATCATAGAAAAATGAGGTAGATTTCGTGTTAAGAAATATGAATTCTGAGTAAATATTATTTTCATCTAAAAATTGAATTCAATATTATTTAAATTGTGTCTTTAATAAGAGCACCTTTATCACTCTACCCAAATAGTTATTAATGCAATGCAATGTTAAACCTTAAAGAAAACAAAAGAATTAAGAAGTTATAAATGAATAATGATGATAACAATAATTGGTCACGTGACCTGTAATTGCCGGCACGGGGAAGCTGTTTCGTTACATACACATGAAAAGCCGCAGCTGGAGACAGATCATCAAACACAAGATGCTAAAAAAGGGATCTTCGTGGCATCCTATTATGCACCTTTCTGGCATTTTTGTTTCTCTCTAATTCTCCTACCTTTTCCATATGTCACCACGTTTAAACTATACTCATTCTCACAATATTTTTGCATCTAACCTTTTTTTTAATGTATTTTTGCATCTAACCTAAATTACAAGGTAGTGGTATAATTTAATGAGTGTAATTTTTATACATAACCACTCACATGTACGATTATTTTAGATGCAGATAAAATAAAAGTTAAATGATATTTAAGATTTGACAATTACATTAAGATTTAAAACAAATCAATTTTAATGGAAACTTTTTCTTTTTAATAAATTGATATATAAAAATAAACTGTACATTGTATACTGAACAAAAGAAGATCGGATCGAAACCCTCACAAGGTTAAGTAAATCTAAAGAAATATAATTCAATCATGTTCTTTATAAAATTAGCAATAATTACCACAAAATGGGTTAGAAATAAGTAGTATTGATTAAAGTGAGGTCTTATATTAGCAACGACGTCTACACAACTAATCTCTTCTCTAAAAATATAAAAAAACAACAAAATTCTAATCTGATAAAACACTTATAAAATTAAGCCATTTATTTATAAGCTTCCACAACACATAATAGGCGGGCTGAAAACCCTAACCACCGTCGTCGATTCCAATTCTAACCACATAATATATCAATTCTTCTCATGAGCGAACTCAATCACTAACATAGCACCCGAGAGATCAGCGACGAGAAAATCTACAACACCTAAATTAGAAGCAAAATCACTCAAAAAGGAGACATTCAAGTTTCTAGCAATGCCACCACAAGCCGATAAATCCGACTGAGAAATAGAAGCACCATCACAGTTCAACATTATTCAATTTCTAGAAGGCGGCTGCCATAAAACCTCTAAAAATTTTGGAGCACGGGGCAGGTGAATGATAACCTTAAACATCTTGAGAATCTCAAAATCATTCATAGAAAGATGAGGATCAACATATTTGGCAATGCCCGCGATAAAAAGTTTCATTAAATCTCACAAAGATACATGCCTTCCAAATCGAATTGATAGCAAAGATGATGGCAACAATATTGATCATCATTTTGTGGTCCTTACCCACTGTTCCAACAAAACTCTAGATATCCGACCAACCATGAAAGAAGTGGTTAAGATTAAACACATGCTTAATTCAATCCCAAATCTTTGAAGCAAACTTATAATCAAAAAACAAGTGAGACTCATTTTCCTCTTCCAGCCTGCAAAGATCACACCTAGAAGGAAGGCGAAACAACTTCTTTTGAGTTGATCATCTGTGTGCAATTTATGGTGAAAGACTTAGACGGAAGGATATTCATCTGCTTCTAGCTGATTCATTTTTCGTTTTCTCAGGGTGAATATTCGTGGCATCAAGTATCAGGCGCAACAAGTCAGGGTCATCGCATCAAACAACTGAAAGCAACCATTGTTCAGGGATAAAATGCGCTTGCAATGCTCATATGATTTCATATCTTGAGCAGGTTTTTTAGCACTTGCAGCAAGTTCTTCAACACTTGCAGCAGATTCTTTAGAACTTGACTTCATAGGTGAAGTATCAATACTCAATGGTTGAATGTCCAAGACTTCATAACCAGTAAGAAGTTCTTCCAATGTCTTAGGTCAGGGTCTCTTTCAAAGCAACCCTTTGTCTAAAAAACTACCTTGAAGTTACCCATTTTCTATACAATAATATACATCCAGTCAACATATTTTCAATTTAGGTCAAATCTAAGGGACCACGCATACACGACACTAAACAATACAATAAAAGGGACCACACAAATGACATTCAAGAAAGGGACGAATAAAGAAAGGGATGCACACATGTCTGGGACCACAACGCTTAATAAAGAAAGAGATAAAAGGACATGTTTCAACAATAGGAGACCGCCAACAATCACATGCAAGCCTCGCCTTTAACTTGTAGAAGATGACGACTAGGGCAAGCTTCTTGCAAATTTCAACTCTTGAAACGTTTAAGTGTCTATGTTCAACATATATCCAACTACATGCTCATCATTCATATATTTACAATGGCAATACAAATAAAACAAAATTCTACGGTAGCAATGTCACTTAATGCTCCGTTAATGAGAACTAATGGGAGGGATAAAAGATAGTGACAGAAAATATTTGAGGGATCAACTTTTAAAGGAAAAATTTACAAGGACTAAAATTAAATAATGATATATTTTAGGAATTAAAAACTTATTTAATCCAATTAAAAATAAATATAATTATAAGAAAAAACACATATTTAAATATTTTGTTTTAAAAATAAATATAATTATAAGAAAAAACACATATTTAAATATTTTGTTTTAAAAATGCTTATATTTTACAGTAAAATTAATTATAAAATGTGTTTAATTTGTTTTGTCTATCTTATCTACATACAACAATCAATTAAAATCATTTATTTTATTATTTTTTATTTTTTAAAAAGATTTAAATTTTGAATTTTATTAATACATGTAAAATAATAACATTTACTTATAAATTACTATAAAGAAAATATAATATTTAAAAATTAATTTATAGAAAAATTATACATAAAATTAAATAAAATAAGAAACATTATCATTTGTATTTATTAATTGACGTATAATTTAAGTCTGAATAAATAAAATTTATACCAATATAACTTTTTGATTGATATATGATAAAATAGAGTATACAGTTTTTTTTATTATTTGAATATTTTAATTATAATCATTATAAAACCACATCACATCACTACAACACTTAAAAATTGTTGCCAGAACTTTAAAAAAGCGTTGCTTAAAATGTTAGGCAACCATTTCAGGCGTCTTATATACGATTACGAGGGTTGCCTATAAGTAAAGGGGATGTTTTTTTCGCTCTAAGAGAACACTTATAAGTATAATATGAAAATAGGATACGTTTTCCTATGCATCTAAGGTGATGCTTTTTATAGGTTCCCAAAAATGCCAACACTTTATATCCGTTGCTATAGAGTGTAATAATAAAAATATTACACAATAACCACTACTCAACTGTGGATATCCAAAAACTATTTTTACAAATTATATAGTTGCAATCAGAACCAAATTTATGAAAAGTATTTTAAATTAACCAACAAGATTTGAGCTTGAGCACACAATTCATTGAAAGAGGCAAAACTTACAATGAAAACAACAAATTCCCCCTACCTTTACAACATACTTCCAACATTACAAAAACTAGTGGAAAGGCTAACTAAAAGAATAGCATTTAAATAAACATTTATGTTTTTTCATTCACATCTCCTATTACAGTATAATATGTGATATTTATTTTTCAACATTCACCAATAAAATCACAATTAAATATTAAATACACTAATTCACTTTTGATTAAAATTTACGTTTCTTTTTCCCACATTTCTCATTTTCATTTTATTTTTCTCTATTTATTTATTATCACAAAAAATATTAATAATTTGCTTTTTTATTTTAATAAAATTAAAATTTTATTTATTTCACAGGTCACTATCAACATAATATCTATTTTATTTTGATCAACTATTGTCTTAATTTGAAGATAAAATTCTTATTTTTAAATATCTATATCCGTAATCATCATGTATGTAAATATACGATGAGGGCTTATAATCATTTTTTACAAAATAATCTTTCGTGGTGATCTTCTATTTTTTATAATAATTTGTGTTACTCTATGTATATTCTTGGTTTGTGACCCATAATAGAAACTGAGTTATTCTATTAAAATATTAAAATATCCTTTTTATTGATATGTGGTTTTCTATTTTATAAATTTAATAGAATCTATAATTTTTTTAATATGAATGTCAAATAAATTTTGTTTAAATAATTCTCAAATAAACATGTCATTAATTTTTATAACTTATAACTCAATTAACATTCTTTAAAGTATTTTACTACTTTCATAATTCTTATTACCATTATATATTATAAACTTTTAAACTACTTTTTCCATTTTATAGATTAATACTCACATTAATTAATTAAAATTAAAAATATAAATAAATAATTTTAACTAAAAATTAAGTTATATATTAAGATGAAATTTTATCATTTAAGTTTTCATATAAATTTATCATTTTTATGAATATAATAAAATAGTTACATGCTTCTATTTAAATAATATATTCATATAGTAATATATTATTTTGAAATATGTTTTAATATCAAAAAATAGCAATTTCTTTTTTATAAATTTTTATACATAATAATATTTATAATATAAATTTTAAAAAATAAGTAACTTTTATTCTGAAGGAAGCATGCTAATGCAACCTCTGATAGAAACACCAAAGCAACCCCTGATAGAAGTGCTACTAAATTATTTTTATATATAGTCATTTATTAACAAACTTCATCATTTCACTAATCAATTTTTTATATTTCATTAACCAATTTTATTTTACTATTAAAAAAATATAAATTTTTTATTAAAAAAAATTATTATAATAAAATATTATTGTTCATAAATATATATTTTTATTAAAAAACACTATTCACCGTATAAATATGATGAATAGTGTTTGATGTAATTATTGGTGTATGAATATCATTACTCTATTTTGTATTGTAAGCAACTAGAACATGTTAAAGACACTGTTGTCTTCAAGGTATACATTTTCCTTTCCTTTAGCTAAAGGAGTGTTTCTTTATGAGTCTGAGTCAGAAAATGACATAGAAGATTTTGAAGATGAGTTAGAATCTGAGGTTTGTGAAGACGAGTCAGAAGTTTCAACTTCTGAAGAAGAGTCAGAAGTTGAAACTTCTGAAGAAGAATCAGAAGATGAGTTAGAATCTCAAGGAGATTTTGCTTTTGAAGATGAGTCAGAACATGAAGGTTCTGAAGATGAGTCAGAACTTGAAAGTTCTAAAGAAGAGTTAGAGTTAGAATATGAAGAATCTTTTGGAGACTCTAAGGATGAGTCAGATGGTGAATCTGATTCTGATCCAGATTTTGATGATGATCAAGAATCTGGTAGTGATCATGCTTCTGAAAGGGAAAACTCTGAGGTGTAGGTTCTAGAGGACAAGCTTCTGGAGATGATCATGCTTTTGGTGGTAATCATGACTCTAAAGGTGGATCTTCTGAAGGTGGATCTTCTGAAGGAGGATCTTCTAAAGGCATTCCAGCCTCTTATGATAGTCATGATTTTGAAGGACGAACTTTTGAAAGTGATGGTTCTGGACAAGGTCCAGAAGTTAACAAAGGTGGAACTTCTGGTGGAAGTAAAACTTCTGAAGAAAGTCCAGAAGGACATTATCATATAAAAAACTTCAGTAATTCCAAGAAAGTTAATAAGCATTAATCAAAATGAGGACATAGCATTCTGTAGCGTTACAAGATGAATTGATTACTTGTCAAATATAAACTGAAAATAGACCTAAAGCATTGTTCAAAATATAAAATTACTACAACTCAGGATTATAAAACAACATCTCTAATAAATAGATTCTCCACGTCTTCAAGAATTAATCAACAACAACTTGTATTGTAAAAGAGACAATGGAGATCCCAAAAAGTGAAGCCAGCTCTGATCATTTGTATTTGTTTTGCCTTCCAGACTTGGTCCTTGCAGTCTTAGTGGCAGACAACTTAGGCAATAATAAATCAGGGACCTCTGGATGTTGACCTTCATAGGATGGAGATTGCCTCTTTGAAGAGGTATTGTTATAGCTGGTATTGGGGCTCCAGGTCTGTGTTGCAGATGTGGTAGTCTGCATCGTTGTAAGTAGTAAATTTTACTGTCCTAAAAAATAAAGTTACTTAGGAAATAAGATATCAGCAACAAAATGAAATTTCTTAAGTTTTACTTTGGAAAAAGTAGGTTTAATTTCTGAGTCCACTGCATTGTTGTTTCCATTGGGGATAATAGTGTTTTCCTTAACACATTCATCTTCATTGGGGATGGTTATGGAAGCCTGAAAAGAGGTTGGTGTTAATATACAAATTGTTAGTGTGTAAAACAAAATCAAATCAATGTGAATTAAGTAACCTGATACATGTTAAAGGTATTGTTGTCTTCAAGGTATACTTTTTCCTTTCATTTAGCAGAAGCATTGGTGTTGGGGATGCTTAAGTAACCCTAAAGGATATAACAGGTAAGAATTGAGTTATAACACGAAACACAGTTTGATAGATGATTTTTATAATGAAAAGGTTATTAATAAATTCGTTTGAAGTGTGTAAAACAAAATCAAACCAATGTGTATTAAGTAACCCGAGACATGTTAAATGCATTGTTGTCTTCAACGTCAACATTTTCCTTTCCTTTAGAAGAAGGATTGGTGTTGGGGAGGGTTAACTTGCCCTAAAAGATAGAAATATGTATTATAAGAATCAAGTTATGACATGAAACACAGTTTGATAGCTGAATCATATACGTGAGCCGGTTGAATGTGCTCTTCTGTCTATTGGATCACCTCAGGATCTTGGGTTAACCTTACCACATAAGCTTTTCTGTAGTAAGGCTGGTATTTTGCACGAAAAGCATATCTCTTCTTCAAAAGAATGTCCAGATGTTCAGGAAATATTTTTGGATGATCCTCATTTGTCTGTTTTGTTTAATTGACATGTAGTATAAAACATACTAAGTGTAATGATATATATATATATATATATATATATATATATATATATATATATATATATATATATATATATATGGAAATGTGAAATAATATAGATTGTAGGTAGTACACTAAAGTTATTAGGATGATTGATAGAGTACAAGATTTGTGATAATAATATATTACAATGAGATGATGTATAGTATAGCATTGTGATGATGTAATATTCCAATGGGATTATGATTGTGAAATATATACCTGACTCATGATCTGTCTTAGAGCAGGAGCAGACATCCCTACACAAGGAATACATTCCTTGTCCCAAAACACAAAATTTGCAGTGTTGGACTCATGTTCAACTTCAATCTCAATTTTATACCTAAATAATTGAAAAATATTATGGCTTTATTTGGAAAGTGTTTACAGTATAAGAAAACCAAACTAACAGTATAAATGTAAAGTGCAATGCATCATACTTAGTAATCAGAGATTTGTTATTAGAACAGTTGCAATGGAATAGAGAGCCGGGAGATTGATTTGTTTTGTTATATGCTGGACACAACTTATAATACCAACCAAAAGGGTTAGCCACGAATCTGACAGTATTTCCGACCGTATTGCAAAGAGTTTCCTAAAAAACATAGAAAGAGTCTTGTGAATACTTGTCATAAATTGAAAAAACCACTAAGAGTTTATAGATAAGATAGCTACCTCAGTAAGAGTGACCATTTCACCAATGCTTCTAACATCCTTGGTGAATGAGAAAGCCCTTTCGTCGAATGATTCTGGGAACATGAGTTGAGGGAAACAGATTGTGTACCAGTTTGGTCATGGTTACCCTCAAGAAATCTGTGACACAACAATATTAAAAGCATTAGGCAAAACATCAAATCTGCAAACATTTAGTCACAAAAATATAAGGTTTCTACTAAAGGATAATATACTTTGTTTTGAATTCCTCTACTTGTGGATGAACAATGTTTAGTAGTAGTTTAGATCCATTCCAAGCATTTGAAATGTTGAGCTTCCCGTTAGCTGTTAAAAAAATGAAATACCAAAAATTTGATTCACAATAACATATATGCAAATAATTGTATATATCTTACATCCGCTTTGTCGACACCACGCGTGTGTAAGTATGAGAACAACTTGTCCATTTTCAGGGGTGTAGTTCATGAACTAGTTAGCATATGCTTCCCAAAGAGTAACATCAATCTCTGTCCCACTACAAACCAAAAGAAAGTTCATTGTTATATTGATACAAAATAAGTGCATACAATAATTTAAGACAAACTGTTATGAATGCCTAAAGTAATAAACCTTTCATTCGACAAAATGAGGTTCACGCAAGGCTTTTTTCCAACTCCAGCAACTTGTGTCCTGACAACTTGTTGGACAACACCTATTACATATGTATGAAAGGATAGTTAAAGTTAAACTGCTAAAAAATGAGCTTGCTGGCAAATAGTTGAGTACATACCATAAAGACGATCTACAACAAAATCCCCTTGTACGAAATCAGATATGGATTTGAACTGGAATTTATGTAGAGGAATGTCCACGGTTGTGATTGTAGTTGCACGATTAAAATATAGCTTGTACTTGTTATCACACACTTTGAGGGACATGTCATTAATCAAAGCTTCACCATTATACACCATGTATGTATGACTTGCCAGGAAGGTTGGGTTCCAAAGTTCAAGGTCACGGGCCCAAGTAACAACATGGATTTGTTATGCCTGCAGTTGATAGAAAGTTTCAAAAAGTGTAAGGTTTATCGAAAAGCATAAAGTTGTGTAACAAATAATATGGTGAAAACAAATAAACATACCTTTGCATCTTGAATAATAGCCTCAAGATGCTGTTGGCCATTGTGTTCCTTAACGTTCCAAACATTGACCATCCTAATAGCTATTTTCCATACATTCTCTTTAGGTTTCAAGTCACAAATCGTAATCGGTGCTCTTAACATGTTTGCTTCGAAAACTGAAAAACAAAGTGAATGTCATGGAACATAATATAAAAACCAAAACTGAGTTATTCTATTTATCATCATACACACATAATACTGCCTCAGATTTAGAAACACTTGAAACTGTGTCATCAATCGAAACATAAAGCAGTTAAATGAAACAAAACTGTACCTCTGATAAAAATAAAAACATTAAAAGTTTTAGACATAAAATAGTTTTTATAAATGGAAAATATTAGCAAAACAACCATGTCATGAGAGATCAACACAAAACAAGTTGGGAAAGGGGAAAATGGTAGAATGAAGGTACAGACACACGAAGAAAACATGAACCATGTAATCAATGGAAACAGGAAGGAAAATACGGCCTTATTACGAAGAAAAATAATTGTACCCATGGTAAAAATGAAAACTTTCTACATATCCTCAGATTGTAGAACAAGATCCGAGAACTTAGGAAAGTTTGGAGATCCAGAAACGGCATGACACGGGGGAAAAGAAAGGAAAGAAATAAAGGGGAAAACGAACCGGTGAAGTTGCAACTTTGTGGTCGGCGGCGAGTTGATGATGAACCAGACGACTGCTTCTGAAGACCTCAGAGGGATTGCTCACAACTTTTGGTTGTGGAGAGAGAAGGGAATAGTGAAATGAATGTATTTTTTGAGAATGAGAGGGAAATTATAAGAAAGGAAGTATGGCCAGAACATGTTATTGTTTACAGGGTAAAAGAGATCCTCAACTGAAATTTGAAATAAATGTGCCACTTGGAGGAAAGGAAGAATATGATAGGTTTAGAATGGTTGATTTAACAAATTACCAAAAAGGGCTTTTTGTAGTGTAAAATAATTTTGTTACAAAGGGTAAATTAGGGAGTTTGGTGGCATGTCGTAATCTTAGTTAGGTAGTTGATGAATGATGATTATGTAATTTGAAGATGCTTTGTTGATTGTGAATCAATGATTAATACGATATGTAATTTAAAGATGTTTTGTTGATTGTGAACTGACATTAGGATTAAAAATTGCAAGATCATTTTAAAATTTATATTTGATTATTACTATATTAAAAATATTGTAAACGATAATATTATAAGGTTTATAAAATAAAATAATTTGTAATTTAATTAAAAATTATTTCAGACAACGATTTTAAAGTGTTGGTGTAGATTGGGAAGCATTGTTGTAGTTTTTGCTGAAGAAATTAAAATATACATCTACTATAACGGTTTAAATGCTACTACGGCTAAACTTTGTTTCTATATTCAATAAAACAGTCGTTCTTTTAGAAGTAACAATAGCAACGGTTTTTATTTGGAATCAGAGTCTTACCGTTGCTATTTAAGACCGTTCTCTAAAGAAATTTACAGCAACAGTTTTGAAACAGGTGTTGCCATTGGTTAAAAAATCTTTCCTAAAGACTAGCGCTACGCCTCAGATCGTCACGCCCTGAAATCCGTTTTCATAAGTAAAGGCAACTTTTTTTTAAGGTTTTGCAACAGTTTTTGTTGTTGCTGTATAGTTAAAATGTTGTAGTGATGTGATCACTTTGATTTGTTCATAAACCTACTCACCACTCCAACTGCATAGAAAATGACAGGTATGGTGTTACAAAGATATCTCAATGAGTCAACCGACTATTTTAAAGTTATAGCATCCACATCATCACCCTGCATTAGAATCCAACTTGTGATTTGTCTCATCATGTGTGATTGCAGTCTTGCAATTTGTTAGATCAAATTTCTTCAGAAGCTCAAGTTCATACTTCAGTTGATGCAAAATAATATCCTTTTCAGAGTACATAATCTCCATTCCTTGAAAATATACCATATTTCCAAAATCAGTCATCTCAAACTCATTCATCAGCACCTTCTTGAACTTGACTATCTCATCTGAACAACTCCCTGTTAGCAATATGTTATCAACATAGAGGCACACCATAATCATATTTCTTTCATAAGTACTCTTAACATAAACGACATATTCCATTTCACACTTTCTGAACCCATACAGCTTGAAAAATGAATCAATCTTTAAATTTTAAGCTATAAGAGCTTGTTTCAGTCCATACAAAGCTTTATGTAACTTTTACACCATCTCTTCATTTTTCTTCTTCAAAAACATAGGTGATTGTGACACGTATACCTCTTCTTATAAGGGACCGTTTATAAATGCAGATTTCACATCCAAATGCATCAGAGGCCAATTTTTATTAGGGGCTACAATCACCAATTTGATTGTTTCATGTCTAACTATAGGCTCAAACACCTTAAAGTAATCGTGTCCATATTTCTGTAAAAATTCTCTAGTTACTAACCTTACTTTGTGTTTTCCAATTGATCCATCTGGCTTTAGCTTTATCTTGAAAACCCATATGCCGCTAATGGCTTTCTTCTTCTTTGGAAGTTTAGTCAACTTCCAAGTCTTATTTCTTTCTATAGCCTCAAGTTCTTCTTTCATGGCCTTCATCGATACTTTTTTTGAGAGCTTCTTCAGTACTAACTGGTTCAAAGTCCACTAACATGGCAAATTAGAGACTTCTCCTTCATAATCAATCTTAGTATCTTGCAATATGTCAAACTCTACGAATCTCTTTGGTATTTGCGTCATTCTCTGTGGCTTATGAACTTGTTCAAAATCTTTTTCAGAAGTTGGAACAATATTAGATGTTGGACCACTTTTACAAGTTGGACCACCTTCAGAAGCTTGACCCCTTTAGAGGTTGGATTACCACTAGAGTCTAGATCATCATCCGAATCTGGATCATAATTAAATTCACCTTCATAATTTCATTCAGATTATGACTTATCTTTAGAGTCTCCTTTAGTTTCCAACTTGATTTTAGCTTCAGAGTTATCTTCTGACTCTAAATCATCTTCAGAACCTCCTTCGTATTCAAAAGTGTCTTTAAAAGCTAATCCAGGTGATGACATAACACTAGAGTTGGATTGAGAATTGCTCCAATCCCATGCTTCTGCTTCCTTCACAATGACATCTTTGCTAACTTCAACCTTGTTAGAGACTGGATAATAAAGCTTATAAGCACTTGTAGTGTGGTACCCAATCAACACCATTACTTTGCTTTTACCATCCAACATATTTGTAATAAACTGAACCAAATACCCTGGAATAACTCACATTTTTCTTATCTCTAATACGCTTCTCAAAAGGAACATTTTCCTTCAACTTATTTGTTGGACACTTATTGAGCACATATGATGAAGTGGCAATAACTTCACCCCACAAGGTGTGGGGGAGCTTCTTCCCTTTCAACATGCTTCTTGTCATATTAATCGAAGTATGGTTTCTTTTTTAGTAAGATCATTGTGTTGAGGAGTGTATGAAGTAGTAACCTCGTGCTCAATTCCATTCTCCTCACATAACTTTTGGAAATCTATAGATTTGTATTGACCTCCACCATAAGTTTTGAGAACTTCCAGCTTCTGACCACTCTATTTTTTAGCCCGCACCTTGAACTTCTGAAACTCAGCAAACACTTCATGTTTAAAATTTACGAGTGCTACCCATTTCATCCTTGTGAAATCATATACAAAGGACATAATATACTTGTTTCCTCCAAGTGAAGGTACTTCAAATGGTCCACATACATCATAATTCACTACTCCTAGAGCATGCTTTGCTTTTGGGGCCACTTCTAATGCAAATGGAAATCTGGGCCGCTCGTATTTCATGCATATATCACATGACTTCTCAGGCTTCACAATCTTAGAAATTCCATGTACCAACTTCTTAGAGCTCAAATGCCCTAAACTATTATGCTACAACTCACTTTAATCTTCACCACCTTCTTTATTAAGACATTTAGATTTAGTTATCTCCACATTCACCTTGAATGTTATGTTGCTTCCCTGCTCAGATTGCATAATCAGCTTCTGATCAGAATCATACAAATTTAAGATATTGTTCTTCATAGTAACTGAAAAACCTTTCTTAATGAGTTAGTTTATACTCATCATATTTCTCTTCATACTAGGAACATACCAAACATCATTGGTCAAAACAATTTTACCATTATACACTTTGACTTTGACATTTTCCATACCTTCAATGTTCGGGTATTTATCATCATCACATCTAATATTTGTCCACTTTCTGGAGTCAAAATCAATCACCCATTATTTGTTTCAAGTTAGGTGATTTGAGTAGCCAATGTCTATATACCACCACTCTACCAAATATCCACCATTAGAAGGATTCTTTTCCAAAATATGTCTTATAGAGATTCTATTCTAAATATAACATATTGTATTCACAGCCTCTTCCCTGAAGTTCTTAGCCACATTAGTTTCGTTTATCATGGTTCTTCCCATTTCTTGCAATGTCCTATTCTTCCTTTCTACAAATCCTTTTTACTGTGGAGTTCTAGGACAAGAGAAGTCATGGGATATGCCATTAGAATCAAATAGCTCATCAAATTGATTATTTTCGAACTCTCCACCGTGATCACTTCTGACTCTAACAATCTGATAATCAAATTCATTTTGCACTTTAGAACATAAATTGGTGAATGCAGAATATGACTCATCTTTGTGCCTTAGGAAAATTACTCAGGTCCATTGACTATAGTAATCTATAATAATAAGTCCATACTTCTTACCATTGGCTGACACTGTTTTAACAGGTCCAAACAAGTCAATATGTAGAAGCTCCAAAGGTCTGGACGTAGAAACAACATTTTTGGACTTGAAGGAAGTTTTAGAATATTTGCCTTTCTAACATGCTTCACAAAGTGCATCTGAAGTAAACTTTAACTTAGGTAAAACTTTGACTAACTTAAGCTTAGTTAGCCGATATATTCTTCTTAGGCTAATGTGACCCAAACGTCTATGCCACACCTATTTCTCTTTGTTAACGGACATTAAGCATTTTACATCTTGGTTTTTAAGATCATAAAGCTTTACTTTGTAAACGTTGTTCTTCCTCTTTCTAGTGAATGGGACTGTGTCATCTTTCTAACTTATAGCTTTGCATGGTTTCTTATTACAAATAATGTCATAATCGTTATCACTTGCTTGACTTATGGATAACAAGTTATGCATTAGACCTTCAACATAAAGTACGTTAAATATAGAAGAAAGAGATTCATTACTAACTGTTCCAGATCCTTTTATTCTTTCTTTGTGATCTCCTCCAAAACCAACAAATCCACCATTCTTAAGTTCCAAGTTTTGGAACATATGTTTTTTCTCGTCACGTGTCGTGAGCAACTATAGTCCAGGTACCATGATTGATGTTTCAACTCTAATGCATAAGATATCTCTTTTGAGTCAGACTCAGTTTCTGATGTATTTCCTCCTGATGTGATACCCATAAATGCTACATTGTTGCGTTCCTCGTCAGAATAAGATTCATCTTCGAGAGTTATGAATATAATTTTTAAGAAAATTAATTTTACTATTCAATAATCGAGTAGGAACACATGTTATCCACGTACCATAATTTTTGTTAAATCCATATTTTTAAGATTAAGTTTTTGTTTGGAGTTTGGAGAGGAAGGAAAAAAAGAATTTGAAAAAAGAGAAAGATGAAGCGAAAATAATAGAAGAATTTAGTTGAAGAGAGTTTTGAGATTTATTTTAATTCAAAAATCAAAATTCTACTAATTCAATTTTTTTAATATTATAGAGAGGTTAGGAAAACTTACATAAATTTATCGACTATAATTTATTTTATGATAATATTTTAAAAATTAAAACTGTTAATATGAACACTTTTTTATTATTGTATACAATTTTTTAAAATAAAATGTTAAATATTTTTTAAAAAAATGTTAAATTATTTATATAATAAATATAAATTTTTTCAAGTTCTCCATTCTTTTAGCATTCTAAAAACTTGGAGATCCAACTAAAAAAAAAATGAGAGTCAGATAGAAATAAGTTTGTTCCTTTCCTTTTCGATTCGATTTTTTTCAAAGGGGGATATCTGTTTGAAATGATTTTTTTTTGTTATTTTTATTTCCTTCCATTCACGAAATTAATTGATATTTTTTGAATTTGTACCCATCGGGACTGACGGGACTCGAACCCGCAACATCCGCCTTGACATGTGATGCTTTGATCAATTGAACTACAATCCAGGGAAAAAGTCGTATAATATACATATATATTGTTACAATTTCATTCAAACTCTTTGTTTTTCTATTTGAGATTCGAGAACGCTTGTAAAAGAGGGGGACTTCTATATATACTACTTAGGCAAAACACCACTCCCATATATATTGACGAAATGATAGAGTACGATGAGAAGGACATGGAGAAAATTAAAGCTACAATAAATTCGAAAAAGAAAGAAACTAACGAAAAAGAAGAAGATATTAGTACTATTTATTTTTCTGATAAAAACGAGAATACTTTCAACAAAAAATTCGTCCCGTTGAAAAATTCTCTTGCAATTACTCTTTTCAATTATCAATAATAGAATAGACATTATATATATATATATATATATATATATATATATATATATATATATATATATATATATATATATATATATATATATATATATATATATATATATATATATATATATATATATATATATATATATTACTTTGAAAGGGTTATAAGTTTTTCCTTTCAAACCCTCACACTCACCTTTAAAAAACAATAAAACTTTAATATTTGAGTTAATTAATTTTAAATAATTTTTTAATGCATGATTTTCAACATATTTTTTTTATTTCTTTTAATTTACTTGTGTCTTATGACATATTACTAGTATTTTCTCAATTTTTAAAAGCAAATAGTTTAAAGTTTGATTGTAATTGTTTTATTGAAAAAAAAATACTTAAATCAAAATTGTATAAATTTTCCATTCATAAAAAATAGTATAAAAAATTTCAATAAAATTATTTAAACATTTCTGGTCTAGGTAAAATTAGAGTTTAATGCTAAATTAAAAATGTCATTTAGTAAAATTCATTGATTGACAAATGACAATTATTTTATATGTATATTTTATTTTCTCATAAAACTATTTAAATTTGATTAATAAATAGTATAATTAAAAAAAAGAAGAATAGATCGAATTAATTAGATTTAAATCTAAATTAAGTTTACATTTCCAATGTCTTCGATACAAAAGAAAGAGAGTAGAAATTTCAAAATAACCATGATGACAAGTCGGCACCATGTCCCCGCGCAAGAAAACCCCCGAAAATGATGCATGGCACAATCGTAATAAATAAACAAAAAAAGGGCAAACATTCCAATATCAATCCAAAGATTCCATTCACGAAATTTGAAGGTGAAAAATGCTGGCACATCTTTAGAGCGCTCTAATCCAAACAAAACCACTTTTCATTTCATATTATCATTTAAACAAAATCAAATCATTTTTTCTACTCTTGCATTAACTCTCTTTCAGTCCTTCGCCATCTTCCTTTCAAGTTTCATCTCTCTCAGGTAAACAACTGTGAAATCCGTTATTCTTTTTTTTCAGAATTGAAACTGAATTCTCGATCCTTTTCTTATTGTTGAAGCTTTTCAAGAAGCTCTTTGGTTTCATCTTCTGGATTTTCGTTCAGATCAGCGTAATCTGCTGAAACTGAATTCATGTAAGTTTCAATTCAATTCTCTTCGGTTTCTGGTTTGATTCTTAGTTAGTTCTTGGAGTTTCTGTTTCTTTGAATTCTCCGCTTTTGCATGTGTTTTTGATTTGAAGTTAGTTCGCTCTGTATATTGAATTCTTGATCCTTAATCTGAATATTTTTTTTGTGATATTAATCTTGTTGAAAATGATGACGATCTTTGATGATTACGTGTTATTTTTTAGTTTACTTTGGAATTTAAGAGAATAAAAACTAGTAAAAAATTGTTGGAATGAAAATTATCTAGAAGCTATTCAAAATCAATAGTATATTTTAGAATTTCTATTTGTTTTTTCTTTTTTATTTGTTTATTTATAATTTTTAGAAGGAAAACTGGAAGTATATTTTTAAGGTACTTATTCAAATTTCTTCAAAATAGTGACAATTATAAGAATATTAAGCATCGATTTTAGGGATTATGTATATAGCTATCAAGGTTTTAAAAAAGCTGATATTGTGAAAACCGCCGCGACAAAATGGTATTGGCACCAGATATTCTATTTATGTTAAAGAATAAATTGTCACTAATTCACACTGTGACGAATGTAATCAGTGTCATAACATTTGTACCCGATCGAAATCGTAAAAGCTTTTACGTGAATGTATTGCTTAAAACCTTGATAACTATATAAATATGTTTTCTCCATTTTTTTTTTCTTTTTGGAGCAGTTGTATTATTATTACAGATTTGTTGTTTTTTGATTAATAAAGAAAATTAATTCTTGGAAGATTCCTGAAGTTGTAGTAGTGGAGCCAGAGTGTAGCTGAGTTGTTTTTAATCAGTGTCTTCTTTTCTTTTTCTTCTTTTTGTTTTTATTTGTTTTAAAATTTAAAATTGGTAATCTAATCTCATTTTTATTAATCTGTTCTCGAAAATAAAATCTTGTTGGACCAGTGGTGCTTTAATTAAAAAGCTTTTAGGAGTTTGGGACCAGTCTCTGTAAGCTTAGTGAATCACATTTTGGTTTAGTAACAGTAATGATGGCAACTGCATCTAGTACTATCTTTTTGATACTGAATTTGAGCCAAACAATTACACTTATTCACCTTTTCTTTGGCCCTTTAATTTTGTAGTGGCTTGTTAGAATGAACCACAAATAATTATACAATCTTTCTTAAATTTCAATATTTTTTGTTTTCCCTGCCGAAAGTGTCTGCGTTAGATTTCCTGCAATATGTTTTGATTGCGATATCATAGTATTACACCGATCCTCTTGTGGTGACATAGAAACTGCATTAACTAAATATGCTTTTTGGTAGAGAGTTGGGGCCGAAAGACTGATCATGTATATCATCTTATGTCAAAACTATAAAGATACGACTATAGACCATATATTTCTTACAATAATTCCTTTTACATTTTCAGCTGTTTTACATTAACAAATAATTGTGTTAATTTTTCAGCTCTTCACTTCCTGGAATCTACATGGTGAACAGATTATATTTGACTTGATTTTGCTTAGAAATTGGATATCAGCGGTGAAGATGGTGAAACATCACTTGAGAGAATCTATAAAATCGCTGATTGGAAGTCACTTTGATCCTGATAAAGAAGAGCAGCTCCGAGGAGATAAAACAGGTATGATCTCTATCAACACTTACTCACTGCCCCATGACAGCTGAAATGTGATATTACAGAAGACCACAATGCAAAATATGCTATGATTTATGTGGATCACTTTTTATGGTGATCAAACAAATGATTTGGACCTTTTCTACTTTTCTTACAGAATTTGATGATAAAGTGAAAAAGGTATTGAAACTTATTAAAGATGACAACCTTGAAGAGGAAGGTACCCCAGCAGAAATTTTGAAGAGGGGACAACTTGCTGAATTGATTGAGGATTTCCATGGTCAATACCAATCGCTTTATACAAAGTATGATAATCTGACGGGTGAGTTAAAGAAAAAAATCAAGGGCAAGCGAGAAAAGGGAAGTTCGTCATCTAGTTCATCTAGCTCTGGCTCGGATTCAGATTATTCTTCAAAGGACAGAGACAGCAAAAATGGACAACTGCAAAATGAATTTCAAAAGATAAATGATGGATTGAAGCAAGAACTCGAAGTGGTGCACAAGGAAGTTGCTGAATTAAATCAGAAGTTGGCAATTACGAATGAAGAGAAGGAGGAAATAAATTCAAAACACCTTGCAGCACTTAACAAGATACAAGAAGCAGACAAAATTAATTTGGATTTGAGAACTGATGCCGATGCATTAGAGATTCAAAGAGCAAAACTCTCGGCTGAGAATACTGAACTAAATAAGAAATTGGATATTGCTGGAAAATTAGAAGCTGAACTAAATCAAAGATTGGAGGATATGAAGACAGAAAACAATAGCTTAGCCAAGGAGAAAGAGACAGCTCTCCAACAGATTGACGAGGAAAAGAAGATTACAGATGACCTGAGAAACCTCATTGATCAGCTGAAAGACGATAAGTTGGTGGCTGCGAAAGAATTACAAACAGTAACCGAAGAACTTTCTACTCTGAAGCAGGAATTGAAACAGTCAGAACAGAAAATAACAGCTATAAGCAACAATCTGGAGGTCTCAAAAGAAGAAAATGAATCATTAAAAGCTGAACTTTCACAGGCTTCAAATGAGGTTCAGCTGTCTCAAAGCAGAATACAAGAATTTCTAGCAGAATCAAGTCAGTTAAAGGAGAAACTTGATGAGAGAGAAAGAGAAGTTTCAACCCTCACTCAAATGCATGAAGGGCATCAGAATGAGTCCTCAAATCAAATCAAGGAACTAGAAGCACATATCTCAAATCTGGGTCTGGAACTACAGTCACTGCGAAACCAGAAAACAGATATAGAGGATCAATTTCTAGCTGAATCAAGTCAGTTAAAGGAGAAACTTGATGAGAGAGAAAGAGAAGTTTCAACCCTCACTCAAATGCATGAAGGGCATCAGAATGAGTCCTCAAATCAAATCAAGGAACTAGAAGCACAAATCTCAAATTTGGGGCTGGAACTAGAGTCACTGCGAAACCAGAAAAGAGATATAGAGGATCAATATCAAGCTGAATCAAGTCAGTTAAAGGAGAAACTTGATGAGAAAGAAAGAGAAGTTCAAAAGCATGAAGGGCAACAAAATGAGTCGTCAAATCAAATCAAGGAATTAGAAGCACAAATCTCAAATCTGGGGCTGGAACTAGAGTCACTGCGAAACCAAAAAAGAGATATAGAGGAGGAACTTAAGAGCTTTACCACAGAAGCAAGGGAACTGGGAGAACACAATTTAGGGTTGCAAAGCCAAATTTCGGAACTTGAAATGAAGTCCAAAGAAAAAGAAGAGGAACTGTCTGCTATCACGAAGAAACTGAAAGATAGTGAGGATGAATCATCTTCAAAAATATCAGATTTGATATCTCAGATAAACAATTTGCAGGCTGATATAAGCTCATTACATGCTCAGAAAAATGAACGGGAAGAGCAAATAATTTTTAAAAGTAACGAAGCTTCAACTCGAATTGAAAGCATTACAAATGAGATGAATGCACTGCAGCAGGAAGTGGGGTCTCTACAACACCAGAAATCTGACTTAGAAGCTCAGCTTGTGGAAAAGAGTCGAGAAAATTCTGAGTATATGATTCAAGTTCAAAGTCTGAAAGAGGAGGTTGACAGAAAAGCGCTGGAACAAGAGAGACTTATGGAACACAGAGAAAATTTAACCACAGAAGCACGGGAACTGGGAGAGCAGCATTTAGGGTTGCGTAACCAATATTCGGAACTTGAAATAAGGTCCAAAGCAAGAGAAGAGGAACTATCTGCTATCATGAAGAAACTCAAAGATAATGAGGATGAATCATCTTCCAAAATATCCGATTTGACATCTCAGCTAAACAATTTGCAGGCTGATATAAGCTCATTACACGCTCAGAAAAATGAACTGGAAGAGCAAATGGTTTTTAGAAGTAATGAAGCGTCAACTCGAATCGAAAGCATTACAAATGAGATGAATGTATTGCAGCAGGAAGTGGAGTCTCTACAACACCAGAAATCTGATTTGGAAGTTCAGCTTGAGGAAAAAAGCCGAGAAAATTCTGAGTTTACGATTCAAGTTCAAATTTTGAAAGAGGATATTGACAGAAAAACCCTGGAACAAGAGAGACTAAAGGAAGATGGAGAAAATTTAACTACAAAAGCAAGGGAACTGGGAGAGGACAATTTAGGGTTGCAAAACCAAATTTTGGAACTTGATATGAAGTCCAAAGAAAGAGAAGAGGAACTATCTGCTATCATGAAGAAACTCAAAGATAATGAGGAAGAATCATCTTCCAAAATATCAGATTTGACATCTCAGATAAACATTTTGCAGGCTGATATAAGCTCATTACATGCTCAGAAAAATGAACTGGAAAATCAAATACTTTCTAAAGGTAATGAAGCTTCAACTCAAATTGAAAGCATTACAAATGGGATGAATGTACTGCAGCAGGAAGTGGAGTCTCTACAACACCAGAAATCTGATTTGGAAGTTCAGCTTGTGGAAAAAAGCCGAGAAAATTCCGAGTTCTTGATTCAAGTTCAAAGTCTGAAAGAAGAGGTTGACAGAAAAACCCTGGAACAAGAGAAACTTATGGAACACAGAGAAAACTTAACCACAGAAGCAAGGGAGCTGGGAGAGCACCATTTAGGGCTGCGAAACCAATACTCGGAACTTGAAATAAGGTCCAAAGAAAGAGAAGAGGAACTATCTGCTCTCATGAAGAAACTCAAAGATAATGAGGAGGAATCATCTTCCAAAATATCAGATTTGGCATCTCAAATAAACAATTTGCTGGCTGATATAAGCTCATTACGCACTGAGAAAAGTGAACTGGAAAAGGACTTGCTTTCCTTGCAGAAAACAAAAGAAGAATTGGAGCTTAACTGCAAAAAAGTAAAAGAAGAACATGCAGAAACCCTCACAGTGGTTGACAATGAAAAGACCAAATTAGCCACCCAAAATATGGAACTTCAGAGAACATTGGAAGAACGTGAAGATGCATCTCAGAAGTTGAATGAGGAATACAAAAAAGTTGAAAGTTGGTTTAATGATTGCAAGGTCAAACTTGAAGTTTCAGAGAGGAGGATGGAAGAAATGGCAGAAGAGTTTCGTGAAGGCATTGAGTCAAAAGATCATATAGTAGGTGATTTGGAACACCAAGTTGAACACCTGAAAAGAGACCTGGAAGAAAAAGGAGATGAGATCAGCACTTTGCTTGAGAAAGTGAGGAATCTCGAGGTAAAGCTTCGCATGTCAAACCAAAAGCTCCGGGTCACAGAACAATTGCAAAATGAAAACGAAGAAAAGTTTAAGCAAAAACAGAGTGCACTTGAAGATAGGATTGCTACATTGGCCGCAACAATCACAGCTAACAATGAAGCTTTTCATGAAACTATCACAACTATTAAAAAGTCTGTCAACAGTATGATATCTGGAATAGATACAGTGAGCAGAAAATATTCGGACGAATGCAAAACTCACGAGAACAGCATCTCAAACATCTCACACGAGCTTCAGGTTGCAAAAGAATATGTTTGCGAGATCAACCGGGTTAAAGAGAAGTTAGAGAAAGATAAAAACCGTTTGTTGGAGGAGTTGAAGGGTAAAAAAGAAGAGGAATTAACTCTGTTGGAGGAGTTGAAGGGTAAGAAGGAAGAGGAATTAATTCAGAGGGAGAAGGTTGAGAAGCTAGAGGCAAAGGCAAGAAAGGATGAATCGGAGAAAATCAATGTGAACGCAACTGTTGTTGAACTTAAGAAGACAGTTGAAGAGCTAGAGAAGTTGATCAAAGAGAAAGAGGAAGGTTTGGGAGAGGAAAAGAGGGATGCCATTAGGCAGCTCTGTTTGTGGATTGATTATCACAGGGAGCGTAATGACTATCTCAAGGAAATCCTATCAAAAACTCGCAGGGTCCAAAGAGCAGTGTAGATTCTTCTATATATTTTTCTTTAAGCAACTTTGTCCAGTTAGGTATTATCCTGATTCGACATATAATCAGCTCATTTTTTTTTCTGTGAATTGATTCTTTTGTTTTACAAACATTAGTGTGTGTATAATTTGATTTTTCCCGTATTAGGAGCAGAGTTAGTTCTGTTCTTTTCTTGAATTTGAATTGAATAATTGTAGTGAGGTCTTTTTTGTTCGGTTCAGTGTAAAAATTTGGACTAACAAGCCCCCACTATCAAATTTTCACGGTTCTTGGCCATCGTTGATGCTTTGATTTTACATTTTTTTGTGTGTTATATGTAGCTCTTTAAGCTGGCTGGCATTCTGGTTTAAGTCAGGTTGTTTTTCATGTTTTCTTGGGTGTTTATTTAGCAATTATTTAACATATAATAATTTATAGTAGTTATAATGGGGTTTTCTATTTTGGGTGTTTTTTACACTTTAGTCTTTCAATCTAGTGCTAGGAAGTTTGTTTCTTTGGCTGCATGATTCCTACAACAGGTTTGATTCATTCCTTTGCTGAATCGCCCTGCTTTGGATCCATTTTCATCATTTGGGGTCTTTGGATACTCTCCTCTTTAAAAGAAACTTTGTTCTCAAAGTTAGATTTTCGATAGCTCGGATCCATTCCACTCCAATGGATGAGAACTTGTGGAACAACCACTAAACCATTGCAAATTATTTTGGAATTGAGGACTTAGACTGAATTCATGAGAGGCAAGAGAAGTAAAAGGAATAGAAGTAGAACCATGGAATTCCTTCAACTGAGACATGCGGAAAACATGGTAGATTTTTAGCTGTCGCAGAAAGGAAACACTAAATGGCAGCCATTTATGCAAGCAGGTCACACGTGGCTAGCAGGTTAGGAGACAAATGTGGGACGAGCTTAGCGCACTTCAGTAGACTAATCCAGACCCTTGGAGTTCCATTCATGATTTTAATGCATTACTTGATGCACAGAAAAAGTGTGGGATATTGCCCTCCTAACAAAACTTCTTCGGATGAATTTAGAAAATAGATTAATAATAACGAACTCATTCACCTATATACTAATGATAGTTTTTATATTCGGAATAATGGTAGAGATTATGTTACAGTCAGATTTAATATAAGTGTTTGTAACCAGTTATGGTTAGAATTTTGGCATGGCATCAGATGCACAACCTAAACAAAAAAATCACTCTAATCATTATCCTTTAATGTTGACCTATGATAATAATGTTGGAACACACACAAAAGGGTGAGGTGCATTAATGGTAAAAATGGCTAATTGGAGAAGATGAAGTTCGGAGTGAAAAATAGGGAAATTGAGTGAGAGTAATTGAGGAGAAAATATCATGTATTATTCACAATGACGTTCTAGTAATCATTACACGAGAGGGAGTATTTAAATAATGTCCACAAAAACACAACAAAACACAACAAACAAAACTGTCACTGGCAGCAGTGCAGAAAAACAAAAACACAAAGTAGAAACCGGTTTCTCCAAATGAGGAAACCGATGTCCTCTTCAAAACACAATTTTTCTGCTTCAGTAGTAGAACAAATTATTCATTTAAATTGTTTTCAAAACAGCTTCTCAAACTTCCAAACTGCACTTAACTTATACTCAACAATCAACAAATAATACCAAAATTTGTTATAGATCCTTTAATATTTTTGAATATATGGACTCAATAAAACTTACAAATTTGTATTAGCTTAACTAAGGGCTCTAAAACCACTCCTTAAAAAAGAGAAGTTCTTAATCTACCTCATACTTTTTTTAGGTACCATATGAAATTCCAAAAATACCTCTAAAAATCAGAAATATAGTTTTAGTGTACATCGTTTTTAAATTGCATTTATAAAAATCAGAAATGCACTTTTGGTACAAATCAAAAATATATTTCCGATTTCCAATACAAGCAAATTTTTTGGCAATGTCCACCTATCAGTTGTTAAGGCTTCAGATAAACTAGACATAATTCAAGGGCTTATAAACAAGGAACGTTATAACAATTTGCTTGGAGAGGAAGAAAGTAAAACTCAATATTTCTTAGATGAGGCCCTGCACACGGAGGGCCAATTTTGGAGAAAAAAGAATGAAGAACAATTGATTCAAGGATAAAGATAGATATACAAGATTTTTTTCAATCAAATGGTCAAACCATAGAGATTGTCCACATTGCTGCCCGTAATTAAGAGATCGTTCACATATAAGTAAAGTATAGTCACACCTTTGCTTGCATCCGATTTCACATAAACACCCTGTTCGGATACACACTTCTTGAAGCCAACTTCAATAAGAAAAGTATTTATGCGTTTGTTCCAAGATCTCAGTGCTTGTTTCAAACCATAGAGTGCTTTCCTCAACTTGTAGACTCTTCCCTCTTGATTCTTTATCACAAAACTAGGGGGTTTCTCTACATGGACTTCCTCCTCAAGTGGACCGTTCAAAAATGCGGATTTTACATCCATTTGGTACATTCGCCAACTTTTGCTATTAGAGATACCAACAACCAGCCGTATAGTCTCTAATCTAACTACCAGAGCAAACACCTCATCAAAGTCTATACCTTCTCGCTGCAAAAATCCCTTCGCCACTAGTCGAGCCTTGTGCTTGACAATTTCGCCTTTAGGATTTTGTCATACCCCAAATTTTGACCTAATATACCACCTTACATTTGCATCACCTGCATAACTAACAGCTCAGACAGCATTAATCGGGTATAGTATTCACAGGTCAAAACTAGGGTTTCATCAGATTTTCATCTGATTCAAGAGTCAACCAATTAGGGTTTGAGTTTTTCTCACTCCATTTGATCTATTTTGATCAAATCATCAGCCTTCAATCCTCAGATATCAAAATTTCTCACAGATCAATCGAGGATCGACCAATTAGGGTTTTGGTCGAGCATAGGCATTCTCTGATTTTTTGAGCAGTAATTGACTTTTTTGGATAGAGATTGGTCATTATATCTTAGATACAACATCTTGACCTAATTTCTGGATTCAAAACATCACAGAGGTTCACAGACTTCATCAGTCAATTTCAGAAACATCTGATGAAATTTCATCTGCACAGAAAAGTCAAACTTTGACTTTTGGTCAAATTTTTCAAAACAAAACTTTTTCAATCATCAAAATACTTCATATGATCCATCATGATCATCAAAAATCAAAGAATTTGAAAAAGTCAACAAAAAGTCAAAAGTTTTATACTTCGAAAAATTTCTAAGTGTTGAAATTTCACATTTTTTCCAAACTTCAAGCCATTTTTTCACCTAGTTCCAATTGGAATTTGAAAAAACTCAAAACATGAAAGTTGTAGATCATGGAAAAATATTTCCAAAATGTCCAAGAACTCTCAAATCCATGGAGTCTAGATACACTTTTGAAATTGAAACATAAGGCTCCATGAAACTTGATTTTCAAAGATCAAAACATCAATTATAGGTAATTTTTGAGTTTTCTTCACCAAGAAGTAATTCAACCTTGCCACCTTGCCAAATTGAGTCATCAAACTGATAAACATCAGTGAGAAGTGATGATTGAAGATTGGATCAAGTTTGGATAAATTCACACATGGTAAAAAAGGAACCTTCCTTTTACTTTTGAAATGACTTTCTTGCCCCTTAAGTTTTCTTTGAATCACAAGTGGCTTGTACTTCTTTGCCTAACCTTGCAGTCCTAATTGGCCTATAAAAGCATCACAAATCCAAGAGAAGTGAACACCAAAAACAATACAAATTCATGCTTTCTTTCACTTTCTTGAAAATCAAGTAAGGTAGTGCAAATTGAGAAAAACATAGCATTTTGAATTTGAGCCAAAACCATGATGAAATTTGGTGTCATACATGTTGCATAATCATTAGCAAACTTGTTCCAAACTTAAAATCAAACTAAAAGCAAGAGGAAATCAGAATTGCATTTCTACTTTTCCAAACTTTCCAAACTGCCATAGGAATCGAATTTGGAGATAGGCTTGATAAATTTGTGATCTAACCATTCAAACATCATCACTATACCTCATGTACATGATCCAGATCCATAGCATCTAACTGTAACACGATTTACATAGAAATCGAGCTGCCATTTTTGAACTGTGCAGGTGGACTTGGTTGGAGAGTTCCAGAGCATTTCAAAACAAGCAGGGTGATCATACACCATCCTTACATGCCGTTGGAGCTTAATCAATCGAGAAACAACAACTGGAAACACGTTTGCCCAGAATTCGATCTCAGCTTTTCCAGGTTAGAACACGAACTTCAAACTCCATATTCCTTGCACCAATTGAGAAAAGCTCTTGGCCATTCTCTTTCTGCACCTAACACGATTGATAACCCTCAATAAAATCAAACAATCATGAACAATACATCATTTAATTTGAAAAATCAGTTTTAGGGTTCATCACGATTCCCAGAAATCCAAACATGATAGACTGAAAATAAATGCAATTAACATACACCGTTGTATTCCTTGTTCAAAATCGAGTCATTTTGATGTTTACAACGTTGGATTTCATTAAGAAACGAGGGAGATAGCTTGGATCAAAGATTCTGAAGATCAAACCATGAACCCAGAATACGCGCGTGTTCTTGGTGTTCTTCATTTTCAAAAATTCAAATAATCCAATCCTTTTTCAACGCGTGTTTTAATCCACTCAACACAGATGCGCGTTTGGTCTAGTGGTTCCTGGCTTGGTCTTAAGTCTTTCTGCCACGCGTCCCACTCAAAGGTCATGGGTTCAATACCCAGCAAGACCATTTTTTTCATCCTGTTTTACAAACTCTTCAATATTTTCATGTTTTTTCTTCAAACTTTCAACATTTTTTTGACCAATCAAAACTTCTCATTTTGAGATGATTTTTTAAACACTTGTCAATAAATGCATCTATTTTGTGATAATGCAAAAATTTTCAGAAAAACTTTCATCGATTAATTTTAATCGAGGCAAACGACGTTCAACAACTTTTCAAACCTCCTTAAAAGGTGAATTTTTTCAAGTTTTCGACTTCCGATTTTTTTCAAAAACTTCTCACAAGTAAATTTCACATTTCAAAAACATTTTCAAAATCATTCTTCAAAACTTTTTTCATCAAAACTTGCATCTTTTACCATAATCGATCCAATTCAAAACGATAAAACTGAATTCGTTTCTTCTCGAATTTCTCGATCGATCATGGGCCACCCTTATGGTGTAAGTCCCAATCCTTTATGTACATATTTAGCTTTATTTGTACATATTCAAATCATCATTGTCAATATTCAAACGTAAACAAATTTCTTTTGTTTGTTATTCATTCGTTTGTCTATACGCCGAATCCATTGGTTCTAAAGATAGAATTCCCTGTGAAAGTTCTTTTTAACCAATGGGCCTCCATCACGGTGTAAGTCCCATAACATTCTTTTATGTACATAATATATCTTTGTACATATCAAACTTTTGTCAAATACTTTTTTACAAAGTTTCATCTGTACATAATACAGATACTCCTTTTATACTCAAGTACAAACAAACTTCGATCGTTTGTTTTCACATCACTTGTGTATACTCAAACAAAAATAGTCTTTTGTGTGTATATTTTCTTTGTACATACCAAATACTTTCCAAAAACAAACTTTCATCTGTACATAACATAGATAGTTCAAAAAACAAATTTGTTATCTGTACATAACACAGATACTTCTTTTTTTCAAAAAAAATTTCATCTGTACATAATACAGATACTCTCTTTTTGAAAAATACTCTTTACAGATAAACTTTGATCAATCATTTATGTTTCATCTGTACACTGAATACCATTGGTATTGAAATGAGCATTATTCCCTGTGAAACTACTTTCAAATCAATGGGCCTCTCTTACAGTGTAAGTCCCAACCCTCCTATGTACATCCATCTTTGTCTGTACATAAAAAACTCGTTCGTGTACATATTCACTTCCTTGTACACAATTCAAACTTGTAAATAATCAAGTTACGCTCGTTTCAAACGTTCGTTCACAGACACTTGTTTATATTTCATAAACTGCTGTAAATAAACATCATGCATTGTTTATATTTCCTTCATAAACTCCTGTGAATACATATCACACACACACTGCTTATACAAACTGCCTAGTTATAACATAACAATTAGACTAATCAATAGGTTCCCGAGTTTAGCCTCCGCTTGGGCTTCATACAAGACAACTCATCACCAAGAGTTTAGCCTCGCTTGGGCTTCATACAAGATAACTTATCCCATGGACCTTCTCTTGGGCTTCGTAAAACTCTCCCGAGTTAGCCTCCGCTTAGGCTTCATATAAGACAAACACTCCCTGTTGAGTCACCTCCTCTTGGGCTTCAAAAGAACTCTTCTTTGAGTTTAGCCTTCTCTTGGGCATCATACAATGAAAGAGATAGAAATCTCTTAATCTCCTCTTGGGCTTCCAATACAAAGAATCACCAGCTAAGATAGAACCACGAAAGGATGGTTTCCGGTGAAATCACTTTCAAATTCCCATAGAGTAAAATTTCCGGTGAAATTGCTCTTATTCGAAAAAGACGGTTTCGGTGAAATCCTTTCAAGCCAAAACCACCATACCTTATAGCTTCCTCTTGAGCTTCATACAAGGACCCTCGATGACCCTAATGCCTCCTCTTGGGCTAACAATACAAGGACCCATGGGCTTCTTAAAAGCATCCCTTTAATCCAATCAATTTCTCCTAGAGATTTAGACATCTATCATCTCTATGGAAGAAGTATCTCATCTATCACATCACATACCGTTAAAAACTTTTCAAACTGTTTTCAAACAAAAACATCTCTTAACAGTAAGTGGTAACGCTTGTACACTCAAGCAAAACACCTAATACTTACAGTTAAAAGATTCAATCATTTTTTTTCAAACATCTTTCTTAAACATGTAAGTGGTAACGCTTGTACACTCAAGCAAAACACCTAATACTTACGACGAAAGATTTTAATCAATCAAACTTTTCAAAAATGTATGTGATGAAATAGATTAGATACATTTTTTCATTAAGATGACATTTATGCATCTCTTACTAACATCCGTTGCTTTCCACTAGCATAAGTGGAACTACGATTGCTCGACTTTCTCAACATCCTTTTGAGAATACGTAGCAGGTCTCATCCTTGCCGAGCAAATTTCTTTCTCTCTCGGACCGAACAAACCATAGAACCACAGCAGATCCGAGCTACAAATGCTCGATTCCCACTGGGGATATGTATGAAGATCCACGGATCTTTGCGAGCACAATAATAACAAACCCTAGAATCCCACATAATCTCTTTTCTTAAAATCCAAAGGAGAAACTTTCCCAATCATAGAAATAGCAATTAAAACACACAAACATATCAAATATATTCATATATAAAGGTAGATAACTACATATATTTAGGGTGCTCCACCTATTCCTTTATATACCAATCCCCTTACTCGAATCTCCCCGATGCGTTACGTCTAGTTTGCGCTAGTCGGTGCGTATACCAATATCAATTGAGGGTATTTCACTTTCCCTTTTCATAATCATTAAATCATATTTCTTGTTTGAAAATAATAAAGCTTGATGCTCGCGGCATCTTTATAAACAAATCAAAAGATTTAAATCGTTACGTACCAGAGAATCCGAACTCACGTTCGCATCCTCAGGCGCGTCACCTTTTAACGCGAACAGATTTTCCTTCACTTTATAGACCCACTTTACTCTGATTGCCTTTTTTCGTTCCGGTAAATCAACTAGCTCCCAAGTACTGTTTTTCTCAATGGATTCCAGTTCTTCTTTCATCGCACACACCCACTTTGAATTGCTCAATGCCTCTTCCGTACTCATCGACTCAAATTCGTCCATAAGCGCAAAGTGTATGAGATCACCATCATTGTTGATCTCATTATCATGAAATACTTCACAATCTTGTATTCGTTGAGGTAGACCTCTGCGTCTTGTCGTTCGTCTACTGGACTCACGACTCTCACCTTCGATCGGATTCGGGACTGACTCTACATCCTGCTGATGTTCTGCATTTTCTGGTGGAAACCGGTTTCCAGGATCAGGGGAACCGATTTCTTCTTCTAGAAGTCCCATTCCTGAGCCTTCAGTATACAAATATCGCGAGGGAAACCAATTTCCTTCTGTTGAGAAACCGGTTTCTGCCATTGTCATCAGATATTTTCTACTGTCAAGCAGTCTCAACTCGTCCACCACCACGTCTCGACTAATCACGATCTTCTTGCTACTCACATCAAACAGTTTGTAGCCTCCAGTAGGGTGATATCCAACAAGTAACATTACCTCTCCTTTATCATCTAACTTCTTTCAAAGTTGACCCGAAATATACTAAAATGTTATCTAACCGAAAACTTTCATATGTGTCAAATTCGGTTTATGACCAGACCATACCTCTTCCGGTGTCACTTTGTCCAGCTTCTTAGTAGGGCATCTATTCAATAAATAGGTTGCTGTAGAAAACGTTTCTCCCTATAGTTCCTTCAACAAGTTCTTCCCTTTCAACATGCTACAAACCATATTCATAATTAAGCAATTTCTTCTTTCGGCAATACCATTTTGTTGAGGCGTATAAGGTGGAATAACTTCACGCACTATACCCCTATCACCACAATAATTCCCAAACTCGTTTGAGGTGTATTCACCTCCACCATTCATTTTGAGAATTTTCACTTTGTGACCGCTCTGCCATGGACTTAAAACGCTTGAATACTTCAAACACCTCGTCCTTCCCCTTTATGAGATAAATCCATAGCTCCCTACTAAAATCATCAATAAAAGTGACAAAGTACCTATTTCCGCCATATGAGTCGACTTACATTGGGCCGCACACATCAGAATACACCATCTCAAGATGTTGATTGGTCCTATAACCTACATCATTTCTGAAATTGTTCTTATGTTGCTTCCCTTGCACACATTCTTCACACAACTTAGCTGGAAAATTAATTTTGGGCAGTCCGGTCACCATACAATGCTTTTGCAATGCGAGGTCTCTAAAATTAAGGTGTCCAAGACGATAGTGCCAAAACCACTCATCACGACTTGCCGTTGTAGCAAGACATTTGTGCTCCATTACTTTCATCTCTATCTTGAAAGTATGATTTGTATCCATGGGTGCTCTAAGGATTAAAACGTTGTTTCAGCCAAAAATGCACAACACCTTGTTTTCCATCCGAATTATGTAATTCTTCTCGAGTAATTGGCCAATGCTTAAGAGATTACACCTAATTCTAGGAATGTACAACACATCTTTGATCAAGGAATGACTCTCATCCCTCTTCATGATCAAAACATCACCCTCACCGTCGGCCGCTAAAGTGGTGTCATCCGCGAATCTTACTCTATTCTTTGTGGCTTGATTGATCTTCACGAACCAATCCTTTCTACCTATCATATGATTTTAACAACCTGAATCTAAGTACCACTCATCACTACTTCGGACTCCACCTCAAACGGTTACCATTGCGTTTTTCTCCGAACGCGTTTGTGCAGAAAATTATGCAATATTAGAGTTGTTAACCCTCGACACACATTGTTGCTGCTGTCTAGCCACTTTCTATTGCCATTGTTCTTCTCTGTGATCATAACAAGAAGCGTATCATCATCCTCTACTTCTTGCCTTGAAACCTTGGCCTAATCTCCTTGATTTTCCTTCGATGTCGCATTACAATCTTTTGCGAAATGGCCAAGCTTTTGATAATTAAAGCACCTCACATTGCTTTTATCATACCTCTTGTTTTTGTTGCCTTGACCACTACCTTTGGAGATGCTCTCTCCTCTTTGAGCCATAGACCCCTTTGAATTTTGTGGATCTCTTCCACCAAAATTCTAGAAATTTTCTTTGCCCAAAATCACTTGATTGCAACGCAATTTTCGCCTTGTCCGTGTCATTTCCCCTTTCATCCAATCTTTGCTCATGTGATTCCAATGAGCTTTGAAGTTCCTCAATGCTCATGGTGAGAAGATCCTTTGAATCTTCTATTGCTACAACTATGTTGTCAAATCTTGACGTTAAAGAACGCAAGATCTTAGCCACTATATTTTGCATTGAAACGGTTTCACCGCACGCCTTCATTTGATTCACCAAACGCGTTATACGTGTAATGTAGTCGTTGATCGATTCCTTCTCTTACATTTGTACCAACTCGAACTGCCTCTTGTGAGTTTGTAACCTCACCACCTTCGCTTTGTCGTCACCTTCATACTTTTTTATTCAAAAATCTCCCAAGTTTGCTTTGCTGACGTACAATCACTAACTTTCTCAAAGTTTTCGTTGTCGACGCAAGAATGTATCAAGAATAAAGCTTTGTAGTCTTTATTTTTCTCTTTCTTGAAGGTAGCTTGTTATGCTATTGTAGCCTCTTCAATAAGTGGTGTAACTCTATCATTCACCACTTCAAGGACTTCTTGGTACCCAAACAAAACTTTCATTTGTTTGCACCATTTGTCATAATTCTTGGAATAAAAAATTGGGAGGTTGGTAGGGATTCGATCAGTAGTTGACATGTTTGCAGCAGATTAACGGATCAGAACCAGAGCTCTGATACCAGATGTTGGAACACACACAAAAGGGGTGAGGTGAATCAATGGTGAAAATGGCTAATTGGAGAAGATGAAGTTTGGAGTGAAAATAGCGAAATTGAGAGAGAGATTAATTGAGGAGAAAATATTATGTATTATTCACAATGACATTCTACTAATCATTACATGAGAGAGAGTATTTATATAGTGTCCACAAAAACAGAACAAAACAACAACTAACAAAACTGCCACTGACAGCAGTGCAAAAAAATAAAAACACAAAGCAGAAACCGGTTTCTCCAAATGAGGAAACCGGTTTCCTCTTCGAAACACAGTTTTTATGCTTAAGTAGCAGAACAACTTATTCATTTAAGTTGTTTCCAAAACAGCTTCTCAAGCTTCTAAGCTGCACTTGACTTATACTCAACAATCAACAAATAATACCATGATTTATTCTAGATCCTTTAATATTTTTGAAGATATGAACTCAATAAACTTGCAAATTTAAAATTACTGAGAAATGGAAAAAGGCAATGGGTTGTTATCCAATGTTTGTATTAGCTTAACTAAGGGATCTAAAACAACTCTTTAAAAAAGAGAATTTTTTAATTCATCCCATACTTTTCTTAGGCACCACGTGAAATTCCAAAAATATCCTTAAAAATCGAAAATATATTTTCAGTGCACATTATTTTTAAATTGCATTTATAAAAATCGGAAATACACTTCCGATACAAATCAGAAATATATTTCTGGTTTCTAATACAAGCAAAATTGTTGCTATAACAACAAAAAGTGGCATGAGCCACTTGGGGTGTATATCTTTTTCTTTGTTAAAAACGAAAGTGTATTTCTGGTTTCATTTTTTAATTTTTGAAAGGTATATCTCATAACGAATAAATTATAAGTGTATATGGAGTGAATTAGAAATATATTTCTTAATTTTTTGGAGACATTTTCGAAATTGCATAAGGTGTTTTTCAATCCTATGAGATGAATAAGAAATTGGAACATGGAAATCTTTGGTAATGTCCATCTATCAGTTGTTAAGGCTTCAGATAAACTAGACATAATTCAATGACTTATAAACAAGGAACATTATAACAATTTGCTTGGAGAGGAAGAAAGTAAAACTCAATATTTCTTAGAAATATTTCTTAGATGAGGCCCTGCACACGGAGGACCAATTTTGGAGAAAAAAGAATGAAAGAACAATTTATTCAAGGATAAAGACAGATATACAAGATTTTTTTTCAAACAATGGTCAAGTTGAGGCATGTGCTAAAACCAACATTTCTATATTGAAGCATGGGCCGACTTATTTAGAGGAGGACTCGGAAATTAAAAACCACGTGATTAACTACTAAAACAGTTGGTTAACATTGATAACACATCTACATGTAGGGGTGTTCAAATTCAAATCAATCCAAATAAAAAACTGAAAACCGATTTAAAAAATCGAAAATCGTAAAAAAAATGAAATTTATTGAATGTGTTTGGATGTCATTTTGTAAAAACCGATCAGATCGGATTGAATTTTAGATTAATTTTTCAAAACCAATCTAAACCAAACCAAACCGAACCGAATACATATATTTTTGTACTTATTTATTTTTTATTAGAATGATATGTTAGGTGAATTTATTATTAGATGATAACAATTTTTTAATAATATTTATTAAATTGATATAATCTATTTATTTTTATTATTTCAATCTAAATCGATGACTTTCATTTTGTAATATTAACTTTTAATATATTAAATATTATATATTATATTAAATATATGATTTATTAGTAGTTTTATAATATTAATAAAAATATAATGTGTAATTTGGATATTCAAAAATCGATTCAAATTAAACCGTATAAAATTGAATCGGATTAGATTGGATTTTTTTAATATATCATCCAAAATCGAGTCAAACCGCAAGTAATTTTATCTTTAGATCAGATAAATTTTTGTCTTAAAATCGATCCAAATCAAACGCGAACACCTCTAAACACATGTATTAAGCCTAACGTACTGTAAAAGTTCACACCGCAACTAATCATCCAAGCAAACAATATTTTTCTCATTGCCATGGCATAACCTGATGAAATCAATATAGTTGTTTTATAAAGGGTTACTAGGAAGACACCCGTACTTCCGCACGAGTGAATTTATTTTAATTTTGAAAAAATAATTTTTTTAAGATATAAATATGAAAATTTTATTTTTATTAAAAAAATACAGTGAAAAATTATGAAATCAAAATATTATAATAAATAATATGATTATACAAAATATAATGATAATCTTGACAAATCATATATTTAGATACACATGTGAATTTAAATTAAATCACATAATTGTTATATAAACTCAATTATATTAAATAATAAAAAAATTATGATACGGAAAAATAAAATAAAAATTGACATTTAAAAATAAGAATTTTGTCTTTAAATAATGGTAATAATTTGATAATGACCCGTAAGATAAAAAATTAGTTGTATAAATAACAACGTAGTATTATTCAATTTGATAAAATACATTCTTAATTTTATTGAAGTTAAAAAATAGATTAATTAATTTTTTAGTGATAATATGTCCCAAATACAAAAAAGAATTAATTTTTTTTTATAAGAGAGAGGGTCTAAGCCCGACAGAACAAACTACACCACACCAATTTGAGAAGAACAAGCTCCTCTCAAATCATCCTTAAAATTGTGATTCACAAAAGGCGGAATATTATTAAAAATCTTTAACCCCTTAGAAAACCTTTCCCAACTTTAGCCAAGACGTCAACACACCTATTAGTATCTCTAGGAACATGTACTACTTCCACTTCCAAAAAATTAGTCAATAAATCACCAATTTGAATAGCTAATTAGGGCAGCCCCCTCTAAATCGAGAGGTTTTATCAATCAAATCAACTACCTGTTTCGAGTCCGAGTTTATTTCCACCAAATTATGAGAATTTTTCCTGGCACCCCCCATAGTTTTAAATTTCCACTTTACCCTTGACCATTTACAAAGAATTTCCCGAATGAAATTTCCGGCAGACCAATTTGAAATTTCTAGTATATTTCCGATTTATGCCAAATTTTCAGAGGGTTATTTCAAAAAATCCAGTATAACGAAAATTTCAAAATCTTCAAAATTTACGGTATGTGCCAAAAATACGGAAGTGTTTTTGAAATTTCCGGTATACCAGATATTTTGAAATTTCCAATATACCGGAAATTTCGCAAAAGGATGAAATTTCCGGTATGTTTCATTATCTTGTTTTTTTCAACGGTTGAGATTTTGCCGACACTTTTGAAGGGTCCAGATTACACCGACACTTTTATATGGTCTAGAACGCATAACAATTTGTATAAATATGAGTTTTAGGGTTATAAGGTATCACATCTCAACAACATGCCTCTTTCTTAATATCTGATTAAGGCAGAAGTGTATTACAACAACCGCAAACCTGTCGTTGAGTTCAATCTCCCAGATGGATCTGAGTCCTTCACCGTGTTGAAGGAAACGTTGAACGGCTTGCTGTCTGATTCCGAGAACAGAAGGGTGACAAAGATCGAGTTTCGAGAGAATTACATTGGTACAGATGGTTGGGTGAAATACAGCCTAATCGAGCTGAAGAAAGTTGAAGATGTGAAGGCCATGTGGAAATCATTTCGTCGTAGGATAACCAAAAGTCCGATCGAGTTGGACGTAGAGATCCGAAGATCTGTTGACGATCTATCAGAAGGTCCTCTAGGGAAACCACCATCAGTACACACTGATGACTCAGATGGACCTGTCGTGGTGTCCGTATCAGCACGAGACACCACTCCCTCGTGAACTTCTAAGCTCGTGTCGACAGACCGACCGCGCACCAAACCACCTCCGGCAACACCTCTGGAACCACCGGGGAAACCACCTCTTGCACCACCTCCGGAACCCGCTCCTCAGCAACCGACGCTTGAACCACCGACTCCAGTATAATTACCTATTCCCCCGTAGGAACAGGAGGGTCCATAACTGTTGTAGAAGGTCTGGCAATCCGTCGACGAGGTGCACGAAACTCTGTCGCGACCTGCTCAGCCATCCGTTTCCGGTGAGAACCGGTCGGACAACGACGATCACCTTGCGCCTCTGATGCCCGTGCCTCATCTACTGCTCGAGCCACAACATCTGCTCGATCAGTAGTCCTACTTGAAATAGAATTGTCTCTGCCTCTAGTCCTCACTGCAAACAAAGTCAAGAAACATGAAAAAAATAGAATTTTTTGGAACATAGGAAATACCGAAAATTTTAAAATTTCCGGTATTTCAGGCATATCGGAAATTTTGAAATTTTTGGGCGAAAATACCGGATTTTTTGAAATCCATGGTAGGCGATACCGTAAATTTCAAAAAAACGGTACAAAATACCGGAAATTTTAATAAAAAGATCAGAAGCTTACTTGTTTTGCGAAAATTCCGGTAGTGCTCTCAAATTTTCGGTATCGTCCAAATTTTTCAAAAATGCAGGGTGTAGGCAGGAAAAATTGTACCAAATTATAACCAAGCTGCAAAGTAATTTTAATTTCTTCCAATAATCCCCACAATTCAGCCTTAATATATTGATCAGAAGATGATGAGCAATAGTATATCATCTAATATACATAGTCTTAACTGGATATTGACCAAATAATAATTATAATATTTCATTTGAAAAAAAAGCATGACTATTTATAAAATTTATCAAATATTACAAATATTTATAAATATCATTAATAATTATAAATATTTTATTAATTAAAATATAAAAGAGATTATGGTGGTAATGACCTGTAAAAATATGAAATTTGAGTGGATTCTAAATATGAGACCGAAATCTTGAAATACCAATAATAATGAGATAAATTTTCAACAATTTAAAATATATCAGGGTTATGATTTATAATTAGTGGCGGAACCAGAACCTTAATAAAATTTAGTAAATTTTATAAAATTCAATATATTTGTTAATTCTTTTATACGTTATATTTAACAATATAATTATTAAGTTAATAGATTTTATTTAATATATTAAATTATTAAAAAAATTATAATTTCTTAAAATTATTTCATATTTTAAATACATTCAATTTAATGTAAAATATGTTTTTGAAATACAAGCAGATATTGACTATAAGATCATGTAGCACACTTTAATTTTTATAATATTAATATAATATAAAAATACTAATTAATATATTATTAAACAAATCAATTCTAGTAACTACTATCATTGATAAAATCACAAAAGTTTGTATGGATTCTTTTATACATTACTCTCTCTATTTTTTTTTAAAAAATTATTTATGAAATTGTATACATATATTTAATTATTAATAAATTTGATTAAATTTGATGAAAATAATTAACAGTATTATCGAATTTTATTTATTTCTATTTTTGAAGAAAATAATTAACAACATTATTTATGAAATAAAAAATAATAATTAATACTCTTTCAAACTTCAAAATAACAATTAAATAAAAATATTTTTTTTCATTGACGTAACGAATTAGAAATCTATTGAAAAAATATATATTAAAATAAAATAAATCAGAATTCTTTTAATTAGTGGAATAAATGCACTATTTAGACATGTTTGTAATTAAAAGGCTAAATTATATTTTTAGTCCTCCTATTTTAGTATTTTTTACGATTTTAGTCTCCCTATTTTATTTTTATATTTTTGGTCCTCATTCCCATTTTGACTACAAAAAAACGACTACGTTTTACTTTTTAAAATAAATATTTTTCCTTCTTTGTAATTGTATAACACACAACTGATATTTTATTAAATGTCACGTATTTTAAAAAATAACATATAAGCGTTTTTTTTTGTAGTAAAAGTAGGGATGAGAGGCCAAAAATATTTAAAAACAAAATAGGTGAACGGAAATCTTAAAAATACTAAAATAGGAGACCAAAATTGTAATTTAGCCTTATTGAAAACATGCTAAATTCTTAAATGTATTGTTAATAAATTTGCCTTTGTTGACCTTGGAAACCTTGACACATGAGCTTGAAAATGAACCATAGAGTTTTTTTTTTAATGAATTTTGAAAAATGGAAGAGAGGGAAACTATGTGATGAAGTTGACACATGACAAAAATCCTTGATTGTCATTGGACAATAAAAAAATGGTAGTGTGATTTTGTTAGTTACCCATTTGTCTAATTTGTAGTGTAATTTCTTTTTGAAGAAAGGACATTATAGTCAATTTGGTCAATCTCTTAGTAATATTCTCTCTGTGATATTTTTTTGTTTGAAAAAGACCAATGTCATTTCAAGATACTAACAATTTAGTTCTTAAAATCAAAATCTGCAGGTAGATCCGAAAGAAAATCCACAAAAAAATCTGTGACTTTTGACTTTAGGGACTAAATTGTTAATTAAAATGACAAAAGTGTTTTTCAAAAATAAATTTTACAAGGAAGAAAACCAAAAATTACCTATATAACATAAAGTTAAAATAATATTAACCCTTTCAAAAATAGATGACAACTTTGCACATGGACTAGATGGATTTGGTGGTGGTTGCTTTTACCAAAAAATCTAAGGATATAGGGATGCTGTCATAACCCCTGCCAATAACAAAATTCTTTACATAAAATTGGACCCTTTCTAATGTTAACTTTATCAATATTACTTTGATACCGAAATTCTATATGGGCGTATACCATAGAGAACCTTTAGACTTATAACATTGGAAAATTTACGGTTCAATATCATCACCAAGATCATTTCTTATAGGCTTGTTAGAGTAACTCCCAAAGTAGTCTCAGAGCATTAGAAATAGTTCATACGAGGTAAAAGTATATCGAAGTGCACATCGATCACATCTGTGGCAATAAACGTTTTGGACAATAAATTCTTTGGAGGGAACATGACTATGAAAATTGATATAAAAAAAAGATTTTGATACTCTAGAGTGGAGTTATTTACTCAAGGTGCTTATGAAATTTGGATTTAATACTATATTTTTTAATTGGATCACAACAATATTTCACTCAGCAAGATTATCATTTTTTAGTAAATGACAAGACAACACGCTTCTTCAACTGTTTTAGAGGAGTAAGATAATAAGTTTACCTCACTCCTTTACTAATTTGCATTGCTGAATATGCTTTAAGTATGCAATTAGCAAACATGGTTGAAAAAAGACAAATTACATGTATTACTCATGGAAGAACTACAATTCCAAGTCACACTTACTTTGCAGATGCTCTGATGATCTTTTGTAAAGCTACCAAAAGAAATGCATCTATCCACAAGTAATTACATGAATATGCTCGTGAATATTCATGCCAACACTCTAGTCCCACAAGATGGAAAGTGTTTGAAGAATATTTTTCAAGTATCAAACTAAGACAAGTTTCTTGAATACTTGGTTTCATCATAAAACATGAGAACTTTGACTACCTTGAACTGCTAATATTCAAGGGTAAGCCAAAAGTTTAACATTTACAATCAATAGCAGAAATGTCATATCCAAATAAGCCACGTGGAAAAGACACATCTTATATATGGTGGAAAGAATTCAACTTGTTAACTCTGTGATCCATGACATGCTACTTTACAACCTTAAAATATATGAGTGGTCTATGTCACTCATCAATAAATTAGATATTTTCATAAGAAACTTTGTATGGTTTGTGTTTCTTTACAAAACCATAATTGGTTGGAGAATTGGTGTATGTATTGAAACGGTGGATTTCAATTTCCAATTTTGAGGATGAGGGGTTAACCTGCAAGGTTAACATTCTAATGTCCAAATCAGTATACAAAGTAGAGTAATGAATGAAATTTGAATTTTAAATTGTGTATTTGAATTCTCCGCACGTATTATTTATATAGTGGAGTGGTTATAACAACTCATTATTTGCTAGGAATGTGATGTTGGGATTCATTGGATGTATCTTGAATCTAGACTCCCTGTTGTCGCAAGCGATAAAAAATTTGAGTCACCACCACTACTTATTTTCCTAAGGAAGTAAAATGAATGGGAAAAAGCCCTAATTTTACCAGAGATCTAAGTTTGCGAGTTATTAGATAAAAGGAATGTGTTAGACACTCTCTACCTATCTTGTACTCAAGGGGACCCCTTTAGTTCTAAGGTTTAATGGTAATTATTTGAGTTAATATTGTTGAATATTGAACATGGAAAATATTTAGTTTTTTAGTTAGGGGTCTCACATTGATTTTTAAGTCGTGTGCCTACATATCATTTTATGAGAAAATCAGAGTCCATTTCATAGTTCGTAAGTTTGGTTAGTCTTTTGTAGGATTGTGTAGAATTGCTTTCAAATTATCCTTGAACCTAGTCTGGTTTTAAAAAGTAGGTGATTGTAGACACAATTTGCAGTTTAGTTTGATAACGATATTTTTAATTCTTTTTTTTTTAAAACATCTTGAGCTTGTGAGCTTATATAGAGTTCAAAGAGTGAAGGCATTGTGCTCTTAATGGCCCAGAATTCTTTTTATGAAGGTATTTGCAAAAAAAAAAACAGAAAATGAGTATGTTGTGTATGCCATGCGTTTTGCTCTTTATTCCCTTCAGTTGGTGTGCGTTTTGAGCAGCTATGAGTGAGTGGAATTGAATGAAGGAAGCACGACATGATGAGCTGGCTTGGTAGTGAAATATTGGTGAATTTGAAAAAATCACAAAGTTTCCTTAAATGACAAAATTTGAGGAATGTAGTACCATGCTTATAACATACATGCTTGGCTTTTTTTTGGAAATGGATGAGGCACTAAAATCGTGCAAGGAAAGCAAGAAATAAACCATGAAACCAAACAAATAAAAAAATATGCAAAACCTGAAAAATGACCAAGATATTATACAAGTCTCAACATCCAACTTTGAGCATGGGCCATGGAAAATTGGCTAGTGCGTTTCCCTTGCAACTTAGTCCATGGATAGATCCCATCATGGTCTACAATCTGAGCTTTGAACCATTGAAAATGATCAAGTATTGAGTGAGATATTATCTTCCAAAGTTGAAGAAAAACGGGTCATGGCAACGCAAGGCCTGGGCGCGGATGAGCATGCATGTAATCTGGTTTTGGCTTGAATTTGTAATGACCATAACTTGTTCCACAATTAGCCATTTGAGGTGATTCCAAGGTTGATTAAAAGCTCTCCATGTCCACTTGAAAATGCACGAAGCACATTTTTGAAACTTCATTTGAATTGAAATAAATATGCTCTTACTTCTTGCCCAAAGCATGTTTGATGAAATGCGCGTGTAGAAGACAAGAGGAAGGCAAGTCATGACCAACATATTTCTTACTTTGTTCATAAAACTTCTAACTCAAATATCTTTCAAATGAAGCATTTTTGAGAAATTTTACACATTGACAATCTTGTAGCATTTTTCCTAAGCTTTCCAAAAATGTATGGTATGCAACCATTGGATAAAAACTGAGGAAGTTATGACATGACAAAGTTCTATAGGGTGGACACTTGGAAAATTTTTAAACTTCAAATAAATTCAAGAACAAGTTAACCCAAATTTCTTCAATTCCTTTGATTCAATGGGGAATTTGATCATGAAATATGAAAAAAGTATATTTGAATTGATGGTTGACCAAAAGTCCACTTGGTCAACTATTGTACCCCAAATTTACCCTCTTTTCCCCCGTATTTATGGCTTATAATTTGATTGCATAAATATACATATAGTCGCATACATAGAATTGATCATGGGGTTACCTGGTTCAAGGTATCCCAATTTGTGGAAAAAATGACACGTTTCGGTTATCTCAGATCGCTTTGAGTCTGGTATCGGTATTCCTCGATTCGTATGCTCAATACAATGTATTCTGGTAAGAAAGCTATTTTGGTGTGGTTCCGTAAGCTCTGGGATCATTTCAATTTATTCTCCAGTTTATCTATTCAGATCGGAGGCCGTTTTGTCAAAGAAAAAGAATTTATTCGCTTATTTCTCAATAAAGTGAATTTTGGGAACTCCAGAAGGCATATCTCTCAGCTCGTCCGGTATTTTCTGATGATTTTCGACCGATAAGTTCCTCTCATTATTATCTACAACTTTCGTTTGAAAGTTGGAGGCAAATTATGAGAGAAAAGTCCCCGAAAAAATTGATTTCTCCAGTGGATTAAACTTAACTTTAGTGCTGAACCATGTGTTCTACGCACTAAAAACTTCATATCTCCTAGCTGGAAACTCAAAACTGAGCAGGGCCAATTTCTAAAATTCTATATCAAAATTATCTTCGACTTTCATTTGCAACTCAAGAGCTGATTCCTCACCAATCAGCACCAGAACTTTATTCTTTGGAGTTGATTTTGAGCTGAACCGAACAATTTTCATCTGATATGCGAAGTTCAAAAAATCATATCTCACTTGATTTTTATCGAAACAGGGTGGGACCAGTGCCGAAAGTTCACAAATTTCGTTATCTTCGATCGTCTCAGAAATACTCATTTGCAAATTTCGATCAGAAGGCCCTCTTTCGAGGCATTTTCTCCGAAGAACGCATTGAAAATTCTGCATGTGTCAGTTGCTTGAAAACTGTGTTGAAACTTCAAAAATTCATATTTCCTTGACCGTCCATCCGATCAAGTTGAAATTTTGATTCATGCAAGCAGAATCGCATTCTGAACAATTTTCGTTTACATTCCGACTTCAAATTCTGCACAGATTTGGCTGGTTTGAATTAATTACGAAAATTATTCGAATAATCATGATTTGAGATTGATTATGGATCTAAGGCACTCTTAGGCCCAATTTCCAATGCTATAAATGCATTCTTTCCTTCACAAAAAAGGACAACACAATCATTTGCTTAATTTTCACCATAAATCATTCTCTAATTCTCTCTCAAAACAAAAGTCAAAACTCCAAGCAACCACCACTACAGGCCACCACCTGGCACCTCCTCATCACCGATCACCACCGTGAACCGCGCTAAGAGCACCTCACGATGCTAAGCACACCCTGCGCATTTTCCGGAACTGCATCTTCTCATTAGAGCAGTTTCTTCATCGGATCTTTCTCCTCCTCTTCTGATTCTTGACGAATTCAACCTAGAAGGAGCTGTTTCTTCTTGATTTCTCTCAATTTTCAAGAATTGGGCAATTCCTCTTCCTCTTCTTCAATTCTTCATTGAAGCTTTCAATATCTTCAAGAATTCAAGCTTGATTTCGTGTATTATCATCAATTCAACCTTGATTTGGTATTTTCTTTGAAGATCTCAAGGAATTCCTCTTCAACTTGCTTCAAAATTCAAGTTCAAGTAAGTGTTTAGTTCAATTAAGCACTTATTTTAAGCTATTATTGACTTTTAGCTTTTCTTGAAATTGAATATTGTGACTTCTTGCAAATTCCGTGTGGATTCTGATTCTTGAATCTTCATCTTTGAATTCGTCGAACTGAATTGAATTTTGCAACGTTATTGTGTCAGTGTGAAGAATTTTTGTACATAGCACACACATACACTTGTGCATTTGTATTTTCTCTGCATTTAGGCCAAAAATTTGTGCATCTTGCATCATCTATTACATGGTCATGCGTTAGAGAGCATTTAGATTGTTGGAATTGCATTGATTCATGATGATTTGAAGTGTAATATGCATTCAGAAGTGTGTCGACATGTAGATTTAAAGGCATTTTGATCATTAGGTACATTGTCCATTGTACATAGTTCATGCATATGCATCTCAAGTGTCTTTGTTAATTTACAAATTAGAATTGACATGATCATGCATTACTCCTTTGTGGCATAGCTTGTTTGCATTGAGCTCATGTAGTTCGCGGATTGACCCTTAATGTTAGAATTGTTGATACAACTTGCATTCTTAACATGTTCATGCATTAACTTTGCACATATGAGCATTGGAATTGTTACCTTGACTTGCATTTCTTACATGTTCATGCATTGATTTTCATCTATGAGCATTGGAATTGTTACCTTGACTTGCATTCCTTACATGTTCATGCATTGATTTTCATCTATGAGCATTGGAATTATTACTTTGACTTACATTCCTAACGTGTTCATGCATTGATTTTCATCCATGAGCATTGGAACTATTACTTTGACTTACATTCGTAACATGTTCATGCATTAGCTTTACACCTATGAGCATTGGAATTGTTGCTTTAATTTGTATGTCTTCTATGTTTATGCATTGATTTCCATCTATGAGCATTGGAACTATTACTTTAACTTGCGTTCTTCATATGTCATACATAACTTCCCATCATGTGGATAATTCATGCTTTGCCTTGACATACATTCTTCACATTGTTTTCACACCACTTTGACATACTTGCCTTTGCATGCTTGGAGATTGCTTGGTTACTTTGGCGTGTTTTCATTCTCTCTTTGCATTCTCGCTTTCAAACAAGTTTTGAGTGTAAGAGCTTCCAATGAGTATTTTTATTTGATTACTTGACTGTATGGATCGACTTTTGGCATGAGAACATCATGGAAAGGAGATTTGGCTCAAAACAGGAAATTCTGATGCGCGCTTAGCGCCACGAGCGCGGCGCCAAATTCACGAATTTTGTGTTGCGGTCGCTTAGCCACTGGCGTGCTTAGCGCCAAATATTCTATTTAGGTCGCGCTTAGCGCCAAATACCAGGCTTAACGCGACCTGGAACTGAAAATTGTTTTCCTTCTCAATTTCAAATGCAAACATCCTATGTTCTAACACTCTTGAACATTGTTTGAGATGTATTTGATGCAGAAGCTTGTGTTGTAAATACATATGACACAATATTTCGTTGATTTACGCTTGTATACCCACGTATACATTCTATTGTCTGCTTTTCGGGTCTAACTCCCTTCTTGCAGGTACACCGTGATTGGAATGTGTATACACATGTTCCTTGGCTTGTGCGCATATGCGTACACTCTATTGTTTGCTTGTGTAGTTTTCTTGCAGGTGTTGTTACTTAGGATACGTATGAGCGCGTATTCCGCTTGTTTTTGATACCTTGAGTGCTTCTCATCGGTTTACTCTTATTGCATGGCTGTAATACTTGAAGTTTTCTGAAGTATTTCTTTAGCTCGCACTGCACTTCGGGTTCTATATTTGTTTGGTAGTTTCTACACTGACTTTATGACATTCTCTTACAGCTTTCCTAAATATCATGAGAAGTAGGGCTTTACAGCTTTTCTTTTGCCATGAGAAATAGGAATAGAGATGCATGATGGGGCTTTCAAAGTTGGAACATGTTCAGGAACCCCCTGGTTTATTTAAAGACCCGTTTAGGGCGCTTTTGTGTGCTAATTGTTTTTGGTTTGTTTAAAGTCCTCATCCGTGCATAGGGAGGCAATTTTCAGTAAGTGTTTACAATTGTGCTTGCATAGGTCAAGTGGTTAGGACACCCGACATGGCACCACTACGCAAAGACCCGCATTTTTATTTTTCCTGTTATCGAGTCGTTATATATGGGGCAGGCGGAAAGGGTCGACAGTCGTCCCCCGCAGTTCTAGTCCGTGTCTTGTATAGTGCACGTGAATCGTGTTACTATTCCTTTAACGAGTCAATCACAATAGTGGCCAGAGTTCCCTATTCAAACTCTCTACTCATTCATGGGGTTCGCATTTACTGTAGAACTCGCATCATTTGCTCCGTAGGCTATGCCTACAATTGTTTGACATTTGTTTGCACATTGCATTGCTTGTGTGCTTATGCCAAAGCACTTGATTGCTTCATCCCTTGGTTTCACAACCAAGACGGATATAGGATAGCCTTCCCTTAGGACCGCTTGGTTAGGATAGCTCTAGGTCCTAGACATTAGGATTTACATTCTTTTCATGTTAACATAGGTCGAGATTCCCTTACATCCTCAACCATAGGTCCAAATCTTTGCATGACAACATTAGAGTTAGTACTAGCTAGTCTCACTTTTGTTTTGCTAGTTTCTTTTTGCATCCTTGCATGTGATTAAAACTAAAACTTTATTTCTTTTTCTTTTGAAAACAAAACACTTAATAATGATTTGAACTCCTTTCTTAAAGGTAAAAGCAACCAATCAAGACAAACTCTTTTTCGCCTACGGGCGCATTCTCTTTTGTGTTCAAAACCTTTTTCATAAGTAAAAAATACCAAACCCACCAAAATAAGTGAGCCGAACTATGGAGCTCTGACTTTACCATTGCACGAGGGAATATGTAGGCATCTTGTCACGGGGCTCGATCAAGCACAACTTGTAAATACTTCCTTCTTTTCCCCGTGGTTTCTTTATTTCTCTTTTATTTTTACATGCATTATAGCGATTAAGCATAGATAGATATAACACACCCTTTAGCTAGAAAATAGAAGTGGATATCGTAGAGTACTACGGGCGTGTGGGGTGCTAATCCCCTCCCCTCACGTAACTAACTCCCTTACCTAGATTCTATCGATCTCTCGGTCGTAGGACCGCAATTTCCCCCTCAGGTTTACTCGATGTTTTCCTTTCTCCTGTGCGAGATAAAAGACGTTCGATGGCGACTCCATTGATACACCCTTATTAGTCGGAAGTTCAGCCGGAAGGTTTCATCAACTACTAACTTTGACTAATTTTGACCAAAATGACCATTTTGCCTCTTGTGATAAATTGACTTGCTTCTAATCAAAATTGAACCTCAATATTTCAATCATGGATGCTCAACAACATATAGAAACACATGAAATCAAGTTTGAGTGAAAAATCTGAAGAATTCCTGATTATATCCAAAACCCTAATTTTGCACCTTGTGTTAGGAGATGGCCAATCAAGCTTTAAAACCTCAAATCTTCTGAATGTATTGCGAAATTATTTGCACCATGATACTCAAATGATAATAGGAGGATAATACATCAAGAAATTGACTTAGCCAAGCTTCAAACTCCACAATGAACCAAAACCCTAATTTCATCAGATGAATGATTCAGGTGAAGTCCTCCTCAGTTCTTTGCAAAACTTCAACTCTTGAGGAATCAATGATACAAATGAGATGTCTTGAACCATAATAAATCATTGTGACTTGAAAGATCCAAAGACATGAGATCCTGAGACTTCCTTTGAACAAAATGCTAACACAATCAACATCTATAGCTTGTGGAGGGCTTGAGAACCAAAGAACTTTGATCCTATCACAATGTATGAATGCAATGAAACATGTTGTCTATGATGAAACATAAGCCTAAATCAAGAGGGTAAATTTTGGGGTGCAACAGCAAACCATAGTTTTGTCGAATATATTTGTATGTCTTTATAAATCTTGTATCTGGTCTTATATCACCGTGTGTATGTTTTCTTTAAATATATTATTTTGTTTTATTATTACCTTCTTTATTTTAATCATTATCTCCAACATGTATTGATTGTTCTTCTTTGCATTTAATTATTTTTAAATGTGTTATTATAATTATGTACATTTGAGCATTTGTATACTTTTTTATTCATTATTTAATCTTTATTTAGATGATAGTTTTAATCACTTAATTGTATGTTGTAGAATGTTCGTGTTGCGCGTCTATTTTTCATTCTGTTGCATGTAGCATGTGAATCTTAGTTTTTGTATTCGATATTTGTTGTTGTATATTCTTCTTAGCCTTTTGGATCATGTGTTCATCTGTAATTATCTGCTTGTGGTTGGTTATTTGGTTTTTAGACTCATTTTGATCTATCTCTGTTTGATGTTGTCAAAGGGGGAGAAGTTGTAATGTGAGTTTTGAATTGTTTTATGTATTTTATGCTTTGTTGTTCGAGTGCAATGTTTCTAGAATTGTTTTATTTGTTTTATATCGATTTGTTTATGTTCAATGTTTGAGGGGGAGCACATGCACTTTTTTTGGCTCAAAGTTTATTAAATTCAAAGTGAAATCTTTCCCAGCATAAAAAAAGGGGAGGCTGGAATTACATGTCCCTTACACATTCAGGGGAATAATACAAATATGGTTTTTTGCTTGTCGTATCGCTTTCATTTCATTTGTTATTGTTTATTGAGTCTCCTTCATGATGGCACATTTCTTAATCAAGTTTGAAACGATTCATTTTTTAAGTATCCATAAATCAATTGTTATGTTTTGAGATTTGATCATGATGGTTTAAGTCAATTGTCAAATTTAATGAAATAAGAACCATAAGTGATATCAATTCTGTAAGTCTAAGAGTGCGCCTAAGAGGGGGGTGAATTAGGTGTTTTAAAATTTTATCCGGTTTAATGAAAAACTTGTACTAATTTTTCTGGTTTGGTATATGAAGTTATAAACAAGTGTTTCTTTCCTTTTGGTTATGATGTGATGAAAGCAATAAAAGCGGAAAAGTAAAGAACACGGAGATATATCCTGGTTCCCCTCACAATCCGAGAGTACTCCAGTCCCCTTTCCAACACGAAAGAGATTTCACTATAGTCAGAATTATCGTACAACTTATTCACACCAAAAGGTGAAGCCTACTATCTAACCTATAGGGAGACCAAAGGTTCTTAACACCTTTAAGGTCAAACCAACACTAATGTGAATGAAGAACAATCCTCTTCAAATCACAACACTTACTTCCAACAATCCTGGATAGTAAGGGAATAATTTCCTTTTGTAATACAATGATTTATTTGTAAAAGATGGAGAGTACTATCAATCTTTGATTGATCTTCTTCTTCAAGAGATAAACAATTCTCAAACAATGATTATATATGTTCACAATGCATGTATGAAACTTGTAATGATTGAAAATGTATATGGCAAGTTTCACAAAAATATGACTTTGTAAGAACACTTAAAAGTTTGGAAGAATATGAGAATATGAATGATGAAAATTGTTAATTGAAGAAGGTAATTTGAATTTAAAATTTCTGCACTATATATAATGTCAAACAATCCTTTTCATTCATGCCTTTTAGTATGAAAAGATGCAATGCAACCATGAATGAATACCATTTGAAATATGTCCAAAAATCAAAAGAAATTCTGCACTGGTTCGCCGGGAACCGGTTCCGACCCATGCAGAACCCGGTTCCTAGTGAACGTTACAACTAGGAATTCAAAATTTACACGCAAGAACCGGTTCCCCTATAGGTACAACCCGGTTCCTGGTACAAAATCCAGGGAGATGTTTTTTGAAAAAGTCTGGAACCCGGTTCCCTGTATGGTAGGAACCGGTTCCTGAAAGTTTGTTTTGAGAAATTCTTTTTGAAAATTATTTCAAACATATTTTTTTCTTTTGTTAAACATATGGGATATGTATATGATTATGAATGCATTTTTGTGAACATCTATATTCAAGTTTAAGAATTATTTATACCTTTTGACATTGTTGATTCTTTGATAATTCTTCTTCTAATCTTCAAGACTTTTTCCATTCTTTTGTCATGATCATTTGCTTCTAAAAGATGTCGTCATCAAAACTAATATTTGGAGAGGCTTGATTTCACAAATTCAAGTCATGTGGGAAGTTGAATCTCAAACTATTTTGTAAAACTTGAAAAATTAATATATCTTGAAAAACCAGGAAATTCTTTATGTCTGTGATTTGAATCAAAAAATACACCTAACTTAAATCATGCAACTATGTGGATTGAATCACAAGTTGTACATGACTCGAACCACAGACTTCTTGGAATCCACTAACTCTTTTGATTCAAACCAGGCTTAACACATGACTCAAATCATGAACCTGTGTGACTCGAATCACCACTTTAACTTGACTCGAGTCATAGAGAAACATGTCACTTTTCTTTATGAGATATTGTTTTAAACAACTTGTTGATTTGACTCAAATTATGAAATGCTCTTTACTCGAATCTTACTAACTTTTCCATCCATTTTTGTGTTCAATCTCAAGCACGCATGACTTTATTTTGTCATAATTAAAAAAAACACAAGTGGAAAATCATAATCTTCATTGTGATTTTTTTGAAATCATCACCCTCTCACTTTTAAGTTCAAAAACCCTTGAAAAATAATATTCTTTTGTTGAGATTTTTGATCTTGATAATGAGAGATTTGTAATTAAATAAGGGAGATTCCTTCTTAAAACTCATCGTTCTTGAATATTTCGTTGAGATTTTTAGGAAGCTTCCAAGATTGAGGTTGTTGTCATTGGTGCTGACAAATTCTAGTGAAAAGAAAGAGGTTCTTCTCTTTAAGTAACGTTGGTAGTGACTGAGTGGAAGGATATGGGCAAGGTGGAGTTTTTATAAATCTTTAGAAAATTGACCACTCAAGAAATCGGTGGGATTAAGAGGTGATATCCATGCACGAAGACTATGAGAAAATTGGTGATAATTGAAGATTCAAGAAGCATGAATCGAGTAAATATTACACAAAAGAGTTTGGGATTACGGTGTATACAAGTAAATACCCGAATAAAAGATTTATTTTTCTCGGCATTATTATGGATTATCGATTGTATGAACTCTTTCAATATTTGTCAAAATACAAAGGATTAAAGCAAGTTCCAACAGTAAACCATTGAAGAATAAATTAGTAAAGGCGAGGAACATTGTCGGACAACTATATATCTGGTGTACTCTCTCTCTCTCTCACTCACTTTTGAATTTAATTTTTTTTAAGGATATTACATGCTTATGTTTTTAATTCTTAGGGTAGGTTATCGTTTACTTAGTTGGTAGAGAATTATTACTTAAGGTTAGGTTTTGTTAGAATTAGTGTTTAATCAAGCATTATTGGTGATTAAATTCGAGGAAACTATTGAGGCTAGAATTCATTGATATTGAATCTTTGTACAAACTGAAATTCTAGTACCAGATATGAGATGTCGAAGGTGATGTCATGACACTGATATCTGTCTTATGAACAATTAACAGTACATAATTCTAAAGTGCAGAAAACAATAAAAACACAGTGAATTGTTTACCTAGTTCGGTTCCAACCAACCTACGTTTGGGGGCTTCCAAACCAGTGATGAAGTCCACTATCAGCATTATTAGTTTAGAGTTAAACCTCCCTGTTTACACTCCTCACTTAATCCCTACACAACGAACCTTCTACCTAAGAAACCTATCTTAGATATGAGAACCTCCACTCACTCCCTAAGTCACATGCGGTGACTATCAACAAGAACAAATACTGAAGATACTCTTCAACGACACACAATCACACTTGCTTCAAAGCTTATGGTGATTGAAAAATTACAACTCAACAAACGTTCTACTCAAGTATCAATTAATACTAGAGAGGCTCACAATAAACAACCAACACAATAACAAATCAATAATTAAAAATACTAAGTTCTAAATCTTCTAGAACGGCCAAACTGCAAAACAAGGTTTGCATTCCTTAAATAGAGTAATATTAGCTAGGGTTGCTTTACTCACAAGTCTTCAGCGTCCTAAACTTTCTCCACAGAAACAGGACATAAGATCTCCAGTAATATTGCTGAAGACGTTACACAAGCTTCCTTAATCGAAGCACATAAATTAAAACAAATTGACTTCCTAAAAATTATGAACTTAAACCAGTTTTGTCAGTTTCACATGTTAGGACATGTGCTGTAACACCTGTTGTTTCAGTATTCTTCATGGCATTTTTCTGAGCAGAATGTTTTACCAAAATTGCGGCCAATCAATAGAACCAACAAACTCCCCCTTTGGAAAATTTTGGCAAAAACATTATTTAGGATATAAGCCATACAATTAAACACAACATCACAATTAACATAGGCAGTTAAGCACACATAGCAGAGTAATACAGTAAAACCAGCACCACACGCATAACAAAGAGATAACAGCAGGAAAAAAAACAGCATGTTCAAACATCAGTTAGAACATTCACAAATGCAACATTTTACTCCCCCTTCACACATCGCACATAATATTTGAAAGCACACTGTCATACCCCAAATTTTGACCTAATATACCATCTTACATTTGCATCATTGCATAACTAACAGTTCAGATAACATTAATCGGGTATAGCATTCACAGGTCAAAATTAGGGTTTCATCAGATTTTCATCTGATTCAAGAGGCAACCAATTAGGGTTTGAGTTTTTCTCACCTCATTTGATCTACCTTGATCAAATCATCAACCTCTGATCATCAGATACCAAATTTTCTCATAGATCAATCGAGGATCGACCAATTAGGGTTTTGATCGAGCATGAGTATTCTCTGACTTTTTGAGCAAGAAATGACTTTTTTGGATAGAGATTGGTCATTATATCTTAGATACAACATCTTGACCTAATTTCGGATTCAAAACATCACGAAGTTCGCGACTTCATCACCAATTTCGTAAACATCCGATGAAAATTCATCGCAGAAAAGTCAAACTTTGACTTTTGGTCAAATTTTCAAAACAAAACTTTTTCCATCATCAAAATACTTCAAATGATCCATCATGATCATAAAAAATCAAAGAATTTGAAAAAGTCAAAAAAAAGTCAAAAGTTTCAATACTTAGAAAATTTTCTAAGTGTTAAAATTTCTTATTTTTTCCAAACTTCATGCCATTTTTTCACCTAGTTCCAATTTGAATTGGAAAAAACTCAAAACATGAAAGTTGTAGCTTGTGAAACAAGCTTTCCAAAATGTCCAATAAATCTCAAATCCATGGAGTCTAGATATACTTTTGAAATTGAAACATAAGGCTCCATGAACATGATTTTTCAAAGTCAAAACTTCAAATTATAGGTCATTTTGAGATTTCTTCATCTAGAAGCAATATAACCTTGCCAAATGGATCATTGAGCTGATAAATATCAGCTAGATATAATTGAGATAGGATAGGATCAATTTGAAGATTTTTCACACATGGTAAAAAGAGGAAACTTCCTTTTTCTTTTGAAAAGTCATTCTTACCCTCTAAGTTATCTTTGAATTTCCAAAAAGCTTGTACTTGTGCCTAACATTTTCAGAACCATTGGCCTATAAATGGATCACAATTTCAAGTCCAAACCACACCAAAGCAATGCAAGTTCATGCTTTCACTTTCCATCTTTGAAAAATCAAGAATCATATGTCAAATTGCCAAAACTTGCATTTTTGAAATTTGATGAAAATCATGAGGAACTTTGGTGTCTAACATGCTCTAATATCACTATCAAACTTGTTCAAAACTTAAAATCAACATGAACAAAGCTGGAAATCAGAAATCACATGTCATGGTCATAAACTTTCCAAAACTGCCATAACTATCGAATTCCATTCTAGATTTGGTTAACTTGTGTTGTGATCATTCAAACATCATCCCTGAACCTCATAGGGATGATCCAAACCATTAGCAAGCATCTGTAACAGCTTTAACACGATTTCCAGTTTTCTTTTTTGAGCTTATGCAGGTGAACTTGTGTAGCATAATCCAGGCAAGCTCGAAGCAAGCAGACCATCCATTTAGCTTCCATGTGAGCCGATGATGCTGTAGCAATCCACAAACAAGTTCTGGAAACACTCTTGCACTGAATTCGATCTCCACTTAAACAGGTATGAACTCGAACTGGGATATCATAATTCTTTGAATTTAAATGCAAAAACTCTTGGCCAATCTCTTTCTGCACTTATCACGATCATAATCCCTCAAGAAAATCAAAGAATCATTAACTACACATCATTTAATTTGAAAAATTCAGTTTTAGGGTTCCTCACGATTCCCAGAAATTTAAGCATGCTAGGTCAAAAATAAATGCAATTAACATCTGCCATCATGTTCGTTGTTCAAAATCGAGCAACTTTCGTTTTTATTTCATTGAATTTCATTGAGAAATGAAGATTTTAGCATGGATTCTTGAAACTGAAAATCAAAAACGAAGAACAAGCTTGCGCGCGTGTTCTTGAGTTTAAATTTTTTGAATTTTCCAATCTTGTATTAACACGTGGTCTGGATCCATTAACACTAAAACGCGTTTGTCCCAGTGGTAGCTAGCTTGCCCTTAAGGTTTTCTGCCTCGTATACCACCCTTGGGTCCCGGGTTCAATCCCTCACAAGACCATTCTTTTCATATTTTTTCATGTTTTTACAAAACTTTCACTTTTTTTTTAACCAATCAAAACTCCTCATTTTGAGGTGATTTTTTGTACACTTGTCAATAAATACATCTATTTTATGATAGTGCAAAAATTTTCAGAAAAAAACTTTCATCTGATTATATTTTAATCGAGCCGAAAACGACGTTCTGAGCACTTTTTCAAAACACTTTTAAAGGTGATTTTTTCAAGTTTTCGACTTCCGATTCTTTTCAAAACTTCTCATAAATGAACTTCACATTTCAAAACACTTTCAAAATCATTTTTCAAAACTTTTCATCAAACTTGCATCTTTTTACCATGATCGATCCGATTTAAACGATAAAATCGAATTCATTTTCTCTCGAATTTCTCAATCGATCATGGGCCTCCCTCACGGTGTAAATCCCATAACATTCTTTTATGTACATAATATTTATTTGTACATATCAAATTCTTTCCAAACACATACAATTTTCATCTGTACAAAATACAGATACTTCTTTTATACTCAAGTACAGAAAAACTTCGATCGTTTGTTTTCACTTCACTTGTGTATACCCAAACCAACATTCTTTGTTTACATACACATTTTTCTTGTACATAACAAATTCTTTTCATACAAACTTTTATCTGTACATAAACACAGATACTCTTTTTGTAAATACTTGAACACAGATAAACTTTGATCAGTCGTTTCCGTTTCATCTGTACATTCAACTGAATACCATTGATATTGAAAGGATCATTATTCCCGGTGAAACTGATTTTAAATCAATGGGCCACCCTTATGGTGTAAGTCTCAATCCTCCTATGTACATCCATCTTTGTCTGTACATAAATAGCTCGTTCGTGTACATATTCATTTCCTTGTACACAGTTCAAACTTGTAAATAATCAAGTTACGCTCGTTTTAAACGTCCGTTTTACAAACACTTGTTTATATTTCATAAACTGCTGTAAATAAACATCATGCATTGTTTATATTTCCTTCATAAACTCCTGTGAATACATATCACACACACACACACACACTTGTTTATACAACTGTCTAATTATAACATAACAATTAGTCTAACCAATAGGTTCCCCACAGTTGTAGCCTTCGCTTGGGCTTCACACAAGATAATTCATCCTCAGCATGAATTTAGCCTTCTCTTGGGCTTTATACAAGATAACTCTTCCCACAGAGTTAGCCTCCTCTTGGGCTTTGTACAAGGTAACTCATTTCATCTGAGTTTAGCCTCCGCTTAGGCTTCATATAAGATAGCACTCGCTGAGTCACCTCCTCTTGGGCGCTCAAAAGAACTCCTCATCGAGTTTAGCCTTCTTGGGCATCATACAATGAAAGAGATAGGAAATCTCTTAGCCTCCTATTGGGCTTCCAATACAAAGAATCACCCGCTAGGTTAGAACCACGAGTATAATTTCCTTGAAATTGCTCTAAATTCCAAAAGGATGGTTTCTCGGTGAAATCCCTTTTAAAACAAAGCCAGCCATACCCTATAGCTTCCTCTTGAGCTTCATACAAGGACCCTCGATGACCCTCGGAATGCCTCCTCTTGGGCTCACAATACAAGGACCCATGGGCTTCTTAAAAGCATCCCTTTAATCCAATCAATTTCTCCTTGAGGTTTTGACATCTATCATCTCTATGGAAGAAGCATCTTATCTATCACATCACATACAGTCAAAAACTTTTAAACTCTTTTTTTTCAAACAAAAAGCATCTCTTAATTGTAAGTGGTAACGCTTGTACACTCAAGCAAAACACCCAATACTTACAGTTAAAAGATTCAAACATCTTTTTTAAAACATCTTTCTTAAACATGTAAGTGGTAACGCTTGTACACTCAAGCAAAACACCTGTAGCTTACGACGAAAGATTTAAACAGTCAAACTTTTCAAAATGTATGTGATGAAATAGATTAGATACATTTTTCATTAAGATGACATTTGTCTGTCTCTTACTAACATTGCGTTGCTTTCCACTAGCATAAGTGGGAACTACGATTGCTCTGACTTTCTCAACATCCTTTTGAGAATACGTAGGTACAAGGTCTCATCCTTGCCGAGCAAATTTCTTTCTCCCTCAGACCAAACAACCATAGAACCCAATAGATCCGAGCTACAAATGCTCTGATTCCCACTAGGGGATATGTATGCAGAAGATCCATAGATCTTTGCGAGCACAATAATAACAAAACCTAGAATCCCACATAATCTATCATTCTTAAAATCCCAAAGGAGAAACTTTCCCAATCATAGAAATAGCAATTAAAACACACAAACATATCAAATATATTCATATATAAAGCTATAGATAACTATATATATTTAGGGTGCTCCATCTATTCCCTTTATATAACAATCCCCCTTACTTAGAATCTCCCCAATGCGTTGCGTCTAGTTTGCGCTAGTCGTTACGCATATCAAAATCAATTGAGGGTATTTCAGCTTTCCCCTTTTTCATAATCATTAAATCATCTTTCTTGTGTTGAAAATAATAAAGCTTGATGCTCGCGGCATCTTTATAAACAAATCAAAAGAGTAAATCGTTTCGAGCCAGAGAATCTGAATTCACGTTCAAATCCTCTAGCGCGTCACCTTTAACGCGAACAGAAAATGGCGACTCTGTTGGGAGTATTTGAAATTTTGATTTTTCAAAAAATGTGACTCGCCAAGAGCACCAAGCTTTTTGTTTTCAAAAGAAAAGAAAGGGATAAGCTTTCATGTTTTGCATATATATGTTTTCTTTATTGTGTGTTTCGCGATTTCATCGATGGAAAGAAATCTAACCCGGATTTAAGAAACATTTTTAAGATCTGGAGGTATTAATACGTGAGAAGTTCAATGCTTACGGTTAATATCTCCCACGATGGAGGTTGTCTTGGGGTATTGTGTTTAGCAAGTAATTGCGAAGACATTTTGCTTTTGGGAACTCGAGAAGTCGAGTGGGCTGTAGAACACATAACCCATCCCGCCATTTAGGATGTAGTGAGAGATTATTCGGGCGTAAGCCTAGAGTAATTGTCATGCGAGACTACGATCAGGCGAGTTTCTCTTGAAAAATATTATTGGACCATCGAGTATTCAACAAATCCGACAATATTTCAAAGAGAAGTGTTGAGCCTGTATTATCAGTGGAACCCGTTTCACAGATGAATAAGCCCTTAGAACTTAACCACGTTGATTCTTATCGTTGGCTTCATGCTCGTGAATTCGAATGCTTGACCGTGTGTATAACTACTAACCATGTTTGCCGCATTCATGCATTCATTCAAAAACAAAAAAAAAACTTCATTTTCTCTTCCCATTTCCAAAGAATTTAGAGATTTTTTCTTTGTAAAATATTTTAGGTTAGAGTAATGGACGTCAGAGGAAGATTCACCAAAAGATACAGTTTTAGAATTCCTGATGTAGGAAAGTTAAAAGAGTTAAATCCTTGGTAGAAGATCCCTCGGATTTCAGAAAACGCTATGGAACTCTTTTAACTCTTCTAAACGCTAACGTCGACGAAGGACTTCTCAAAACTTTCGTTCAATTTTACGATCCAGTCTATCGTTGTTTCACTTTCCCTGATTATCAATTGATGCCTACTTTGGAAGAGTACGCGCATATCCTAGGTATCTCAGTATCGGAAAAAGTGCCTTTCAATGGTTTGGAAGCCATTCCTAAGTCACCAGTCATTGCAACGATGACTCACATAAAGAAATCTGAGATAGACAAAAACCTAACTACCAGAGGAAAACTCTTAGGACTAACTTCAAAGTTCCTAATGGAGAAGGCTCTCAAATTCTCTGAAGCCGGTAGTATGGTAGCCTTTGAAGCTATTTTAGCTTTACTCCTCTATGGATTGGTGTTGTTTCCCAACGTCCCAAATTTCGTTGATATCAACGCCATAAGGATCTTTCTGATTGGAAATCCCGTTCCCACCCTGCTTGGTGATACGTACGTCTCTATTCATCATAGGAATCGTCAAGGAGACGGAACTATCGTGTGTTGTGTACCTCTGTTTTTTAAATGGATTACCTCACACTTGCCTAAATCTCATATCTTCCGCGAAAACAAAGACGAGTGGCATTGGTCAAGAAGACTCATGTCTCTTACAAATGATGATATCCATTGGTATACCTTGGCAGACAATGAGATGGAAATCATTGAGAGCTGTGGAGAATTTGCCAACGTACCTCTCATTGGTACAAAAGGGGGAATCAACTACAACCCATTTCTAGCGAGACGTCAGCTCAGATACGCAAACTCTAGTAAACCTCTCGGATGTATAGCGGAAAGCTACTTCTACCATGAAGGAGAGGATTCCCAAGGATTAAAAGCTAAAATGATCAAGGTTTGGCATCACATCCGAAGGAAAGAAAAAGGGGAAAGCAAAGAATTGTGTAGCCATGGAAACCTACACTTCTTGGGTTAAGAAAAGAGCGAAGGAATTTCGAATGCCTTACGCTTATGAGGATCCCATGTTCTCAGTTGCTTCCAAATCAACAAATTTTCCCGTCGAAGCTGTGGGAGAATACCAAGAAGCCTTGACCAAAATAAGATTTGAGAAAGAAGCTTTGGAAAACAAATTCCTTAAGGCTAACCTTGAGAATGAGAAGCTCAAGAAGCAAGTCAAAGATCATGAAAAAACGCTTTACTTCCAGGATGAATGGCTCATGGAGAAAGATGAGAAGATTCGCCAGAAGGATAACGCAATCCAGAGATACGTCAAGGAAAGGAAAAGAAAGCTTGAGGAAATGACAATCAGCGATCCCGCTCCCAACGAGTGGAAAAGAGTCATTAGCAAGCTGAAAGATGAGAAAGCTGAATTGACAGCTCACTATGGAAAGGAAATCCTGAAGTTGAAGCTGCAGCAAGCCTTTGGATCTTCATCCGACGAAGACGTTTAATTAGTTTAGTCTGTAATTTTTTATCATTTATTTTATTTTATTATTTGTGTGAGCAATGCTCCAAAAAGAAAAAAACAATTGTTGTAATCTTCTTCCAATAATCAATAAAATTTGTGTTTTCCATCTAAATATTTGCCAGAAATATCTCTTTTAGCGTAAATTCTTTGGAAATCTTTCTTTACAATCATATTCATGCATCATACTTTGCATTTAAGTCTATTGTCTAGAGTCTGATACTTAAACAGTTTCATACTTGAACAGCTTGAACAAGCTTGAACGGCTTGAACAGTTTGAACAGTTTAAACAGATAGGATCGTCAAGCTGTCGCGTCTTAGAGTTTCTCGACTGCGTCCACAGCCGACTCGAACATACGATACAAGATCAAAAAGAAGGAAAGTAATGGAAGGATTTGAACAAGAGAATGTTGAACTGTGGTACAAGAAACAACTACAAGAAGAAGTGGAGAGACTCACATCTTTGGTCAACTCATTGGCCACACAAAGTCAACAAGCAAGATCGATCAAACCAAGCAATGATCTCGTAAGACACTACTACTCCGGCCACACAACAAGAGTTCACCTTTCAAGATGTAAGGCTATCCATGGGCATGCCTTTCAACTTCATTGGATTTTGCCAACCGACTTCTCAAATAATTCCGATAATTACCGCTACTTTGCAATAAACTCTACTCCGCAACATGGAGTAACTCTTCCACAAGTAACAATGCCGGTTTCTCAACCGATTATGACGAACTCAGCTTCCGTAGTGCAAGCTACCATGGACGAAGAAGTTCACCATGCTCCGGACAATAACACGAATTCCGTGGCTCGATGGAGAATCTCCAGAACAACTCCTCAAAATGCAACTTGAGATAAAACGATTCGAGGGAAAGAATTGTTTGGGAAAAACGCTCAGGATCTTTGCTTAGTTCCTCGCGTAAGGATACCTGCAAAATTCAAAGTCCCTGACTTTGAAAAGTACAAAGGGAACTCCTGTCCACAAAGTCATCTCACGATGTATGCCAGAAAAATGTCTACATACAATGAGGATCATCACTAATTCATTACTTCCAAGACAGCCTCACCGGTGCCAAGTGGTACATGGGTTTAGACAAGACGAATATCCAAACGCTCAACGACTTAGGTGAAGCCTCTGACAAGAATATAAGTTCAACTTGGATATGGCTCCCGATCGGATCAACTCCGCCCATGTCTCAAAAGAACGAGAGACATTCAAAGAATATGCGCAACGATGGAGGGAAATTGCTGCCCAAGTCAACCCACCATTGGAAGAAAAAGAGATGACTAAGGTATTCTTGAATACTCTAGGCTCGTTCTACTATGAACGAATGATCCCTAGTGCTCCCGGAGATTTCACCGAGATGGTAAGCATGGGAATGCGATTAGAAGAGGGGGTTCGAACTGGACGTCTAACCAAGGAAGCAGGATCTTCTAGTGGAGCTAGAAAGGTTGGAACTAGCTTTCCAAAGAAAAAAGAGCATGACATAGGAATGGTATCCCGAGGGAAACCACGTAATAATGTCATTCAACAACGACAGGTAGCTGCCATAGCGCCCGCCGTCAACACAACTCCAAACACAGGAATTGCTCCGCAATTTCAACAAAATCAACAAACTCAACAGTCGCCAATGTGCTCAGCTTAATAACCAAACCAGACGCCGGTCACGCAATTCGACCCAATTCCAATGACGCATACGTAACTTTACCCCGCTAATAGAAAGAAACTCGACTGCATAAGGTCACCACCTCTGGTTCCCGAAAAATTGCCATGGTGGTACAAAACTGATGTATCTTGCCCTTTTCACCAAGGGGCACCAGGCCATGACCTCGATCATTGCATAGCATTAAAGGTAGAAGTACAGAAGTTAGTAAGGTCTAATCTTCTTTCCTTCAGAAATACAAGTCCGAACGTACAAGCCAATCCACTTCCCAGTCACAGTGGGCATTCAGTGAATCTGATGCTAAGAAATACAGACAGGTATCTTGTCACAGACGTAAACTTAATCAGAGGGAACTTAGTACATCTCCACGAAGCATACAATGCAATGAGCGCTTTCACCAAGCACGATTATACAGCTTGTAACGTCTGCTTCAAAGATATTCGAGGATGTCCCACCATAAGAGCCGACATTCAGCGGTTGTTAGATATCGGTGATTTACAAGTCTACAAAAACAGAGATGACCATGACATAAATACAGTAAGGCATTTTCCGCATGAGCTTTTAGTCTCAGATATCAACTCGGAAAATCCCGAAGTAAACGTTCTGATCCCTTGTTTCAACATACCCGAGCACGTGGAGATTGCATACAATGGTTCCAAGATTCGACATCTCCTTTGGTGATTTGCCCACCGGTCCTGCTCCATACAGCCTACCAAAGCAATTCCTTACCAATACCATGCAACCCCGATGAGGATGGGAAGGAGAAACCCATGCCTACACTTCCAATAATGTCAATATAATCGGACGAGTAACGAAGGGACGAGTACACGCCCATTGCCACCAAGATCGCCTCTTTGTTAGAAACCCGCTAACATATCTTCTGAGAATCCTACAACGATTCCCATTGTTAACCCAAGCACAAATATTGGTTCTACTGATGGAACCAACATCAACCCAGACTTTGAAGAGATACTAAAATTAATCAAGAAGAGCGAATACCGAGTTGCAGATCAACTGATGCAGACTTCTTCCAAGATTTCAATACTATCTCTACTCCTCAACTCTGAAGCTCACCGAGAAGCTTTGATGAAGGTACTAGACCAAGCCTATGTAGATCATGATGTATCTACAGACCAGTTCGGAGGCATTGTCGCCAACATAACAGCATGTAATAATCTCAGTGTCGGTGATGAGGAACTTCCAGAAGAAGGGAAAGATCACAACTTGGCCTTGCACATCTCGATGATTTGCCAGTCAGATTCCCTATCTAATGTATTGGTGGATACGGGTTCATCTTTGAATGTAATGCCAAAACGACGCCGCCGCTTAGCACAAAGGAACGCCAATGAAGTTCAACGACATAGTAGTAAGAGCTTCGATGGATCAAGGAAGTCGCTTATTGGGAAGTTGATCTCCGATGACAATTGGCCGCACACTTTCCAAATTACTTTCCAAGTCATGGACGTACTACTTGGTTGTCCGTTAGGAAGACCTTGGATCCACGAGGCAGAGCAAGAATTTCTACTCTCCATCAGAAATTAAAATTCACAGTCAATGGAAAGTTGGTGACCATCAGCGGTGAACAAGCTTTGCTTGTAAGCCATTTGTCCAGTTTCTCCTTCATCACCGCTAATGACATTGAAGGAGCACATAGCCTCGAACATCCATTAGAAGATGAATCTACTAAAAATAGATCATCTATCTCTTCATATAGAGAAGCGGCACAAATGGTGAAAGATGGCAATACTAAAGGATGGGGACAAGTAATCAAACCTGTCAAGAACGAAACGAAAGCCGGACTCGGGTTCACACCCGTATTCTCCAAAGAAAAGCAAAAGAATGAAGCACTTCCCCCGATCAAGGAAGTATTTCATAGTGGAGGTTTCTTAAACCCTGTTCCGCAAGAGGTTAATGTTGTAACCATTGAAGAAGGTGAATATGATCCATCTGAATCTGAAGAATGGAGCACTTATTTGGATAGCCCTGAATACGTGTCTCAAGAGGAATCATATGACCCAACTGATCAATTCAAAGACATGTCCCTGCAGCAACATGAAAATCCACCGGTCCCTGTTGAAGTTTGGGATACCTTGGGAGAACCAAGTGGCAAATTCGATTACATGCTGAAATACACTGCGCCAGAAAGCTCGAAAATCTGAATCGAAGATATCCAACCTACGGGATGGGGTGTTTCCTTTGAGTACCCTAGTCAACCAGAAGAGGTATACTCGTCTTCTCAGTCTAATCAACCGATTGAGATCCCCAATAAAGATCTCTGCTTCAACACGCCTGTGGAATCCTCTAAGCCAGATCCTGGTTATCACTACATCAACATGATCACTGAAGATCAAGAGTACGACTCATGATACGATCTAGAAAGTGTCGCCGACAACGAGTCTCTTCACTCAGAAGACTGGAAGGAACATCCCCATAATTCAACACAGAGGTCAACAGGAAGTACACATGCTATATCCCGTACTTCCCGATCTGTTAATCAAGAAGATCGCTTCAGCAGCACAAAAGGCAAGGGCCATCATTCAGAGTCTTCAAAGCCTGCTCAGCCAGCAACCAAAGTCTACTCGAGGGTTAAACCAAGTGGGAAATTACCAGATTATCTCGATATCCAAGGAGTTCGCCATTACAGGAAACCTGTTGAAGTTAGGACAAATGTTCATAGCTCTAAGTAGTTTATCTTTGCTTTTGTTTTGAACTCTCGCTTCGCCCAAAGCGAAGAGATGTTTTATAGGGTTTAGCTTTTAAATACTTTCTCTTTGTCTTGCCCAAGACGAATGAGTTTGTATTTTAGGGCCCTGTTCATATTGTGAAATCATAAATAAAATGTGTTGTTTTGATTCCACACTTTGTGTTTATTTTCATTTTTACCCTTTCTTGGAAATGATAATCCTAAAAAACACAATAAAAAAAAATCTCTTCAAAAAAAAAAATCTTTAATCTGCATACACTTTCACATTAACCTTTTTCAAAAAAAATGATAAAGAGTTAATTAATCAAACATAAATCACAAATGCAGATTAAACAGATGGACAAATCCATTGAAAGCAATAACTCTATGCTCTCTCCCAACTTTGAAATCCCCTGTGAAGTCGCCGAGGAAGAAGTTGAAGAAGAGATCCCAGATGAAATTTCTAGACTGCTAAGGCACGAGGAAAGGATCATTCAGCCTCATAAAGAACCTCTAGAAGCAATCAATTTGGGTTCTGATGAAGATAAAAAAGAAGTAAATATCAGAGCTTCACTCGACAGCAGTGTCAAAAGCAAACTGATAAATCTTCTCAAAGAATATGTTGATGTGTTCGCCTGGTCCTACCAGGACATGCCGGGTTTGGATACCAGCATTGTGGAACATCACCTGCCATTAAGACCAGAATGTCCACCGCTACGAACGAGGAGAGTTCACCGAAATGGTGAGAAAATCAAAAGGAAGTTCAAAAGTCGACCGGTTTCGTCACTCGAGTATCCTCAATGGCTAGCCAACATAGTGCCTGTTTCCAAAAAGGACGGAAAGGTCAGGATGTGTGTTGACTACCGGGACTTGAACAAAGCTAGTCCAAAAGACGATTTCCCACTACTGCATATCGACATGCTAGTGGACAACACTGCAAAATTCAACGTCTTTTCCTTCATGGATGGTTTCTCTGGCTACAATCAGATCAGAATGGCTCCCGAAGACATGGAGAAGACATCTTTCATCACGCCATGAGGCACCTTTTGCTACAAAGTAATGCCATTTGGATTAAAGAATGCAGGCGCTACTTACCAAAGGGCAATGACTACTCTCTTCCATGACATGATGCACAACGAGATCGAAGTCTACGTGGACGACATGATAGCAAAGTCTAACACTGAAGAAGAGCATATAGACTATCTCTTAAAGTTGTTTCAACGACTAAGGAAGTTTCACTCACTGAATCCTAACAAATGCACCTTTGGGTAAGATCCGGAAAACTCCTAGGTTTCATCGTCACCAAAAGGAATTGAGTGACCGACAAAGTCAAGGCTATTCGTGAAATGCCTACGCCACGCACGGAAAAGCAAGTAAGAGGATTTCTGACGGTTGAATTACATCTCCAGTTATCTCTCAAATGACCGCACTGTGGGCCGATATTCAAGCTTCTCCGCAAAAATCAAGAGGTTGTGTGGATGTAAGATTGTCAAAAGCATTCGACAAGATCAAGGAATACCCGCCGTAACCACCAATACCGATCCCTCCAGTTGAAGGAATACCGTTAATCATGTACCCACCGCATTAGAAGAATCCATGGCTGTATACTTGGACAGCAGATGAAATCGGTGAAGGAGCATGCCATCTACTACCCGAAAAGAAGTTCACGATTGTGAAACTCGTTACTCCATGCTCGAGAAAACATGATGTGCTTTGGTATGGGCTTCAAAACGTCTTCGCCAGTACATGATCAATCACACGACTTGGTTAATCTCCAAAATGGATCCGATCAAGTATGTCTTTGAAAAGCCTGCTTCAGGAGAATCGCCGATGGCAAATCGCTATCCGAATATGACATCCAAGACTGCGCCCGTAGCGGTCAAAGGAAGCATTCTCGCCGATCACTTGGCTTATCAGCCGCTCAACAAATACCAATCTCTCAAGTTTGATTTCCCAGACGAGGACGTTATGTACTTGAAGATGAAAGATTGCGACGAACTGCTACACGGAGAAGGACCAGATCCAGAATCCAGATGGGGTTTAGTCTTTGATGGAGTAGTTAATGTCTTTGGCAATGGAATTGGGGAAGTCATCATTACTCCCGAGGGTTCTCATATCCCGTTTTCCGCCAGATTGTTATTTGATTGCACCAACAACATAGCAGAATACGAAGCTTGTATCATGGGTATCGAAGAAGCCATCGACTTGAGGATCAAGATCCTTGACATATATGGAGATTCAGCCCTTGTGATCAATCAAATTAAAGACAAGTATGAAACTCATCATCTTGGTCTAATTCCTTACAGGGATTACGCAAGACGATTGTTGACTTTCTTCAACAAAGTAGAACTGCATCATATCCCTCGAGATCAGAATCGAATGGCAGACGCCTTGGCTACTCTATCTTCCATGTTCAAAGTCAACGATTGGAATGATATGCCCAGAATTTGCATCAGACGCCTTGAAAGACCTGCATATGTATTTGCAACAGAAGCAGTCTTCGACGATAAACCGTGGTTTCACGACATCAAGCGTTTCCTTCAAACACGAGAGTACCCACTTGGGGCATCGTACAAAGATAAGAAAACTCTAAGGAGACTTTCTAGGAATTTCTTCTTAAACGAGGATGTGCTATACAAAAGAAACTTCGATATGGTTCTGCTCAGATGCGTCGACAGACAAGAAGCAGACACGATCATCCATGAAGTGCATGAAGGATCCTTTGGAACCCATTCAAATGGGCATGCAATGTCTAGAAAAATCTTGAGAGCAGGATATTATTGGATAACGATGGAATCTGATTGCTGTAAACACGTCAAAAGATGTCACAAGTGCCAGATCTACGCAGATAAGATCCATGTGCCACCGACTCTACTCAATGTTCTTTCCTCTCCGTGGCCGTTCTCCATGTGGGGCATCGACATGATTGGAATGATTGAACCAAAAGCGTCCAACGGACATCGCTTCATTCTGGTGGCCATTGATTACTTCACCAAATGGGTCGAAGCAGCGTCTTACGCCAACGTTACCAGACAAGTGGTTGTGAGGTTCATCAAAAACAACCTCATTTGCCGATATGGAGTTCCAAGCAAGATCATTACAGACAATGGATCAAACTTGAACAACAGAATGATGAAGGAACTGTGTGAGGAATTCCAGATTGAGCATCATAACTCATCTCCTTACCGGCCAAAGATGAATGGTGCTGTTGAAGCTACCAACAAGAACATCAAAAAGATTGTCTAGAAAATGGTCATCACTTACAAAGATTGGCACGAAATGCTGCCATTTGCTCTGCATGGGTATCGTACTTCAGTACGCACTTCAACAGGGGCAACTCCTTTTTCTCTGGTATACGGCATGGAAGCAGTGCTCCCCGTAGAAGTTGAGATCCCATCAATGAGAGTTCTCATGGAAACTAAACTATCTGAGGCTGAATGGTGTCAAAGCAGATACGACCAACTGAACTTAATGGAAGAAAAGCGCATGACCGCTCTGTGTCACGGACAACTGTATCAAAGAAGAATGAAGAAAGCTTTCGACAAAAAGGTCCGACCTCGTGAATTCCCGAGAAGGCGACCTCGTGCTTAAAAAGATTCTGTCTTTTCAACCAGATTCTAGGGGCAAATGGACTCCTAACCATGGACGGTGATGAACTCCCGCATCCTGTGAATGCTGACGCAGTCAAGAAATACTTTGTCTAAAATAAAATAAAAAAAAGAACAGCTCGGTAAGTCGAAAACCCAAAAAGGGCGGCTTAGGCAAAAAAAGAGCGTCTCGGTGGATTGAAAACCTGAAAGGGCGATCCAGGCAAAAATTAGAGACAATAAACAGAAAATATCCTGTTAGATTGAGAACCTGAAAAGGCAATCTAGGCAAAAACAAGGATACAAAAAATGACAAAGTAACTACATCAGTCCGTACTTCGTCAATCTGAAGAAACTTCCATCAACGGATCTTCAATCAAATCTTCTAAAGCAACAAGCACAGTTGGGATTCAAAGTTGTTAGGGATAATAGCAGTTATTTTCTTTCGATGTAGCTTTTTCCCAATAAATTATCATTTCCAACTTTTGTAAATAGTCCATGGAATCACGCCTTCGGCTGATTACCATTCTATCAATAAACTTGAGCTTTGTGCCTTTTGTTTGCAATTCCTGCTTATTTCTGTTTTACAAAATAACGCCTTTTATTGTGAAAATCACTTTTTGAAACTAAAATGTTTTAAATGAATTTTTACTTCAAAATTTTGAAACAAAAGCAAAATTCTCCTTTGAAACTATGAACATGGAAAGAACTTCAACAGTTTCTCCGTAAGTGTTTCAATCTCCGAAGGATAAAGCAACTGCTACAGCAGTCTTCTCCTCAGCAGAAATCATCAAAAGACGGTATTCTTATCCAAAAAGAATCCCCAGCCGAGCTGCCAATGAAATGCCTTTCCCAGAAAGTTTAAAGCATGCAACTCAAATTCTTCATCAGTGAACATCTGCACCATTGCTGCAACTTTCACCGAATATTTGTTCGAACTGTGACGTGGTCCTTTTCCCAAATATCCCTTTAGTGTCTTTGTCAAGTATTGTTAGCATGCATATAACATTCATGACATTCATACATAATAGCATCATTCATTGCATTTTGCATTCTTCAAAATGTTTGCTTCCCTATCACTGGTGAAAATCACGCTTACTCATGTAAGTACAAGTCTATCCCCAGTAGAGTATCTCCAAACAGAAAATATACATTTTTCTTTTTCCCCGGCGGAGTATCCCCAAACAGAGAAGTATATCTCCTCTCTCGTATTCCCCAGCGGAGATCATTCCTCATCAAGAACGAAGTTTTGATTGACTTTTCCTTTCCAGTTCATTCCTGGATAGAATCCTATCAACAAAACAATAAGCAATAGCCTCATCATTTGAGCCGCTTATTTTCATTCCTAAACTTGTCACAAAAGGTTTGTTCTTCTTATCAAGGCCAAATCGCGATAATTCAAAAATCCCCAACAGTTGTCTTTCTGTCTAAAAGAAAACCTGTGTCTTTCAATCAAAATGTCCGCATCTTCTCAAAAGAGAGATCCTCGGCGAGATTGTATCCAAGAAAATAGAAACTCATATTGAGTTCTGTTTCTTTCATTGCCTGTTATTCACACGGCTGAATAATCAACAAAATTTCTCAAGATTTACCTTGTTATAGTTATCATTTTGCTGATAATTGGTAATATCTTCAGAACTCATTACCATGAACTATCACAAGGCTGATAATTGGTAATATCATTTTCACTTACCTTAAACATTGTCACGAGGCTGACAGCAGGTAATCTCTTTGTTTCCCAAAGTGAAACGGACATTCACATATTTTGTGAATCACTCTTTCCCCAGCAGGGACATATTCACAGAATTTTTTCCCGTCATGTCATTTCTTTGATATTTCTCTGGGTGAAACTTTTTTCAATCATTTTGCATCATTCACATCTTTTGGTATCTTAGGTCTAAAATTTGCGTATTCTGATATTTAAGTCTCTTTACACCTATCAAAACGAAGATATTCATCTTCATCTCTCAGGTTAAAGAAACTTAAATAGGGCATCATCATACCCCAAATTTTGACCTAATATACCATCTTACATTTGCATCATTGCATAACTAGCTCATATAGCATTAATCGGTATAGCATTCATGGTAAAAATTAGGGTTTCATCGATTTTCATCGATTCAAGAGGCAACCAATTAGGGTTTGAGTTTTTCTCACCTCATTTGATCTACCTTGATCAAATCATCAGCCTCTGATCATCAGATACCAAATTTTCCCATAGATCAATCGAGGATCGACCAATTAGGGTTTTGATCGAGCATGAGTATTCTCTGACTTTTTGAGCAAGAAATGACTTTTTTGGATAGAGATTGGTCATTATATCTTAGATACAACATCTTGACCTAATTTACGGATTCAAAACATCACGAAGTTCACGAGACTTCATCACAATTTGAAACATCCGATGAAAATTCATCGCGAGAAAAGTCAAACTTTGACTTTTGGTCAAATTTTTCAAAACAAAACTTTTTCCATCATCAAAATACTTCAAATGATCCATCATGATCATAAAAAATCAAAGAATTTGAAAAAGTCAACAAAAAGTCAAAAGTTTCAGTACTTAGAAAATTTTCTAAGTGTTAAACTTTCTTATTTTTTCCAAACTTCATGCCATTTTTTCACCTAGTTCCAATTTGAATTGAAAAACTCAAAATATGAAAGTTGTAGCTTGAGAAACAAGCTTTCCAAAATGTCCAAGAACTCTCAAATCCATGGAGTCTAGATATACTTTTTAAATTGAAACATAAGGCTCCATGAACATGATTTTTCAAAGTCAAAACTTCAAATTATAGGTCATTTTGAGATTTCTTCATCTAGAAGCAATACAACCTTGCCAAATGGATCATTGAGCTGATAAATATCAGCTAGATATAATTGAGATAGGATAGGATCAATTTGAAGATTTTTCACACATGGTAAAAAGAGGAAACTTCCTTTTTCTTTTGAAAAGTCATTCTTACCCTCTAAGTTATCTTTGAATTTCCAAAAAGCTTGTACTTGTGCCTAACATTTTCAGAACCATTGGCCTATAAATGGATCACAATTTCAAGTCCAAACCACACCAAAGCAATGCAAGTTCATGCTTTCACTTTCCATCTTTGAAAAATCAAGAATCATATGTCAAATTTCCAAAACTTGCATTTTTGAAATTTGATGAAAATCATGAGGAACTTTGGTGTCTAACATGCTCTAATATCACTATCAAACTTGTTCAAAACTTAAAATCAACATGAACAAAGCTGGAAATCAGAAATCACATGCCATGGTGTTCGCGTTAAAAGGTGACGCGCTAGAGGATGCGAACGTGAATTCGGATTCTCTGGTACGAAACGATTTACTCTTTTGATTTGTTTATAAATATGCCGCGAGCATCAAGCTTTATTATTTTCAACACAAGAAAGATGATTTAATGATTATGAAAAAAGGGGAAAGCTGAAATACCCTCAATTGATATTGGTATGCGTACGACTAGCGCAAACTAGGCAAGCATTGGGAGATTATGAGTAAGGGGATTGTTATATAAAGGAATAGATGGAGCACCCTAAATATATGTAGTTATCTAGCTTTATATATGAATATGTTTGATATGTTTGTGTGTTTTAATTGCTATTTCTATGATTGGGAAAGTTTCTCCTTGGGATTTTAAGAATGATAGATTATGTGGGATGCTAGGTTTTGTTATTATTATGCTCAAAGATCTATGGATCTTCGCATACATATCCTAGTGGGAATCGAGCATTTGTAGCTCGGATCTCTGTGGTTCTATGGTTTGTTTGGTCCGAGGGAGAAAGAAATTTGCTCGCAAGGATGAGACCTTGTGCCTCACGTATTCTCAAAAGGATGTTGAGAAAGTCGGAGCGTCGTAGTTCCACTTATGCTAGTGGAAAGCAACGGGATGTTAGTAAGAGATGATAAATGTCATCTTAATGAAAATGTATCTAATCTATTACATCACATACATTTTGAAAAGTTTCAACGATTGAAATCTTTCATCGTAAGTTCGGTGTTTTGCTTGAGTGTACAAGCGTTACCACTTACATGTTTAAGAAAGATGTTTGGAAAAAGATGATTGAATCTTTTAACGTAAGCATTGGGTGTTTTGCTTGAGTATACAGCGTTACCACTTACAATTAAGAGATGTTTTGTTTGAAAAAGTTTGAAAAAGTTTGGAAAGTTTTTGATGTATGTGATGTGATAGATGAGATACTTCTTCCATAGAGATGATAGATGTCTAAATCTCAAGGAGAAATTGATTGGATTAAGGGATGCTTTTAAGAAGCCCATGGGTCCTTGTATTAGCCCAAGAGAGGCATTCGAGGGTCATCGAGGGTCATCGAGGTCCTTGTATGAAGCTCAAGAGGAAGCTATAGGGTATGGTGGCTTTGTGTTAAAAGGATTTCAGAAACCATCCTTTTGGAATTAAGAGCAATTTCAAGGAAATTTTACTCTCTGGGATTTTGAAAGTGATCTCATAGGAAACCATCCTTCGGGGTTCTATCTTAGCGTGGGTGATTCTTTGTATTGGAATCCAATAGAGGCTGTTAAGAGATATCCTATCTCTTCATTGTATGTGTGAAGAAAGGCTAAACTCAATGAGGAGTTCTTTTGAGCGAAGCCGAGGGCGACTCAGAGGTGTTTGTCTTATATGAAGCCTATCCGAGATGAAATGAGTTATCTATAAAGCCCACGGAGGCTAACTCTGTGGGAAGAGTTATCTTGTATAAAGCCCAAGCTAAATTCATGTGAGGATGAATTATCTTGTGTGAAGCCAGTGGAGGCTATTGGGGAACCTATTGGTTAGACTAATTGTTATGTTATAATTAGGCAGTTGTATAAACAGTGTGTGTGTGTGTGTGTGTGATATGTATTCAGTTTATGAAAATATAAACAATGCATGATGTTTATTTACAGGTTTATGAAATATAAACAAGTGTTTGTGTTTAAGCAGTAACTGATTATTCTGAGTTTGAATCAAAAATGAATATGTACGAGCCTATTTATATACAGACAAAGATGGATGTACATAGGAGGATGGGACTTACACCATAGGGTGGCCCATTGATTTAAAGTTTCAGGAATAATGCTCCTTTCAATATCAATGGTATTAGTTGATATGCGGATGAACTTTTGACTTTTGTTGACATAAATACCATTGATATTGAAAGGGCATTATTCGGTGAAACCGCTTAAATCAATGGGCCACCCTGTGTAAGTCCAATCCTCCTATGTACATCCATCTTGTCACATAATAGCTCGCTCGTACATATTCATTTCCGTACGATAAACTCGTAATAATCAAGTTACGCCGTTAAACGTCCGTTCAAACTGTTTATAAACTGCGTAAACATCATGCATTGTTTATTTTCCTTCAAACTCTCAATACATATCACACACACACACACACACTGTTGTATAACGTCTAATTATAACATAACAATTAGTCTAACCAATAGGTTCCCCGCTGTAGCCTCCACTGGGGATAATTCATCCTCAGATGGCTGGATGTCTTTCCCACGGTTAGCCTCTGGCTTTGTACAGGTAACTCATTCATCTGAGTTTAGCCTCGCGGGCTTCATATGATAGCACTCCCTGAGTCAACCTCCTCTTGGGCTTGTTCAGAACTCCTCATTGAGTTTAGCTGCATCATCATGAAGAGATAGAAATCTCTAACCTCCTATGGGCTTCCAATACAAAGAATCACCGCAGATAGAACCCGAGATATAATCCCGGAAATTGCTCTAAATTCCAAAAGGATGGTTTCTCGGTGAAATCCCTTTTAAAACAAAGCCAGCCATACCCTATAGCTTCCTCTTGAGCTTCATACAAGGACCCTCGATGACCCTCGGAATGCCTCCTCTTGGGCTCACAATACAAGGACCCATGGGCTTCTTAAAAGCATCCCTTTAATCCAATCAATTTCTCCTTGAGATTTAGACATCTATCATCTCTATGGAAGAAGCATCTTATCTATCACATCACATATGTGACACCCCGATTTAATTCAATATTAAATAAGTGAGAATTAATTATTTAATTGATTTAAAGTCTTAAATATTTAATTCATCTGGATTAATTGGATCATTTAATGAGGAAAGGCCTGGAGGTGTGCAGAGTAAATGGTGGGTGTAAGAGTAAATCACTCTACTAATTACTAATATCGATTAATTATTTTATTGGAATATTAGAAGAAAATATAAAAGGAAAAGAAAGGAAAAAGATAAGGTTTTGGAAAATCATTTCACGTAGAGTTGGAGAAAGAAGAGAAGAGGAAAAGCCGATAGGAATTCAAGAATCATCATGGGAGTAAGGGTGATTTCTTCGGTTAATATGTCTTATGGGTTTTGGGAACCAATGGGATGATTGGATATGTTAGGAAATGGAATTATAGGTGTATAGCATGGAACCCTAAGTGTGGTGTGGAAGAGAAATTGATGATGATTATGGTTATGTGTTTATGGTTTGATGAAATATTCAAATTTTTTATGGCAATCACCAGTTGAAAGCGGTTCCTTGTGGGGAGGCAGGTTCGTAAACTCAAGTGCAGGGATTTTTGTACACAGGAACCGGTTCCTGTGGGGGAACGGGTTCCCATACATTTTCAGGAAGCGCGTATTTTCAAATTGTGGAACAGGTTCTCGGTGAGGAACCTTACCAGCAATATTTCAAAACTTCTAAATTTTCAAAAATGCATATTTTCTAAACCGTAACTCCGATTCGAGTGCCGTTTTCGGCGTTACTTCTTAAATTTAAAATTCTACCTCTTGGAAAAGAAAAATATTATTTTTATTGAAAATTATTTTAAAAAGAGCCGAGTCCCCGGTTTTGAAAATGTGTATTTAATTACGGAAGATGGGTAATTAATGTGAATGGTCTAAGTACCGGATGAGAACTAATGCATACCATGTTATATTGTGATATCCATTATGATTTGAATGTGATATAATTGGTGAAATGACATCGTGTGATTATGTCGATTGTTATGATCAGTGGAATAATGTTGCATGCTTATATGATTTCATGCATGAACATTTGTTAATTGGTTCATTCCCATTGTGCGGAAGTGAGCTTGCAGAGCCAATAGAGTGACCTGGTTAGAGGTAGTGAGGCTAGATTCTTGACCCAATGGGTGGGCGAATCATGGATTACACTGTCTTTCCACAAGTAAACGGAGCAGTGGGTGAACGTGGTTCACGATTGGTACCACATGCATAGAGTCTGCATTGCATATGGAATTGTAACATGTTAGGATGGTTTCCAGTGTTGCAATTGCCATTGTTTGATATTTATACATGATCATTGTGTGAGTTGTTTCTGTATTGTTATGATTTGATGTTGGTTGATGAACTAATATATTTAATTAATCTGTTGGATCTAAGAACGTATAATACATATTATATTGAATTGAAATTTCACCCTTACTTTAACAATTTCAGATCCGAAGTGATTAGCCGCTTGGAGTTGGTGAGGATAGCTCTCTAGATTTGAGTCAGTTCATTAGTCCGTGTGTCAGTGTCGTGCTCTGGTAGATGTAACACTGGGGAAAACGATTGCTTGAATCCTTTAACAGATAGTTGGATAGTTTTGAATTGTGTTTTGATTAAATATCCTGGAATGACTATTGATTAATGTATTCAGGATTAAATTATGTTTCATTTCCGCTGTTAAACATAATTTTGAGTATGATTTATTTAATGAATATTCTTCAGTGAAAGCATGATGCTGTTGGGTCAAACTTTTATGATTTAAATTGTGACGCCTTCTTGATTATGATTAAATACTCTGATTAGTATTTATAAAACGCGGGTAAATAGAAGGGGGTGTTACAATAGTGGTATCAGAGCATAGTCGGTCTTGTCTTAGTGTCGTTATCCCTTTAGTATCGACTAGTGTAAGTAACACTGTCGATACTTGTGTCTTGATGTAGATTGTTTTGTAATGTTACGAACAATGGTCGGAAGAATAGCGGGAGGAATGATGATGCTATTCTGAGGCTTAGGGAATGTTAGGTGGAGTGCTCGGAGGGAATCGGGGGAGGCTGCTATTGGTGTTGATGGACAATTGGGAATTTTCGAGGAATAATCCTCCGTTGTTCAAAGGTGCACATGATCCAGGGTGCTCGAGTGGTGAAGGAGATCGAGAGGATCTTGGGGTTATTGATTGTCTTGAGGTGAAGGTGAGGTATGGTACTCACATGTTGGTAGAGGAAGGCGGCCGGTGGGTTGCTACCGGAGAATTGGAAGAAGGCGGGGTTGCATTGACTTGGTGTGTTCGGGAGGCTTTTCGAGAAGGTATTTTCACGAAGACATTCGGGGTAAGAAAGAGATAGAATTTCTGGAGCTCAAGCAAGGCAACAAGTTTGTGAGTGAGTACGCGACCAAGTTTACTGAGTTAGCAAAGTATTATGCTAATTATCCTAACGATGCAGATGGAGAATTTTCCAAATGTATCAAGTTTGAGAATGGTCTACGTGATGAGATCAAGCAGGGTATAAGGTATCAGCGTATTAGAAGGTTCCCTGATTTGGTTGACTGTAGTAGGATTCTGGAAGAGGATCTTGCTAGTACTAGGGCGAATGCTCAGAATTATGTTGACCGTAAAGGTAAGAGACAGATGGATCGCGGTAAGCCTTATGATAGGAATAATCATAGATCTGGAGGTTGGAAGAAGCCTAGTGGGGGAGACTCTGGTTCTTCTGGTTCTTCCATAAAGTGCTACAGATGTGGTGAATTGGGTCACCGAGCTCTTGAATGCAAGGCTGATGCGAGAAAGTGCAACAATTATGGGAGAGTTGGACATTTAGGCTGGCGAGTGTAGATCCCGAAGGATAACTTGTTACAAGCTGGTGAAGAAGGACACACTCGTCCGCAGTGTACTAAGCCAAAGAAAGAGCAAGCTGGTGGAAAGGTGTTCGCTTTGTCAGGGTCAGATGTTAAGCCTGACGACCGGTTGATTAAAGGTACATGTTTTATTAATGGCATACCTTTAATTTCAATTATTGACACTGGAGCGACACACTCTTTTATTTCTTTGGACTGTGCTAAGAGATTGAATCTAGAAATTTCTAATTTGGATGGAAGTATGGTTATTGACACTCCTGCGTCGGGTTCAGTGACTACTTCGTATGTATGTAGAAATTGTCCTATCGTTATTTTCGATAGAGGGTTCGGTATGGATTTAGTGTGCCTACCGTTAGAACAACTTGATATTGTCCTTGGAATGGCGGTTGGTCTTCACGAGTTCATATCAATTGTTTTGAGAAAGACGGTATATTTCTGAAGTAGCTAAAGTTGAAGAGGCGATCATGTCGATTAGCGGATGAACTCATTGTCGAGAGATGGTCTTGTAGTGTTCATGTTATATTCTTCAACGGAAGTGAAAGGAAGGCTAAGAGTGGTGAGTTGCTGTTGTGAATGAATTTCGAGGTGTTTCGAGAGGATGTTAATGAGTTACCACACGAGGCGAAGTGGAGTTTACTATAGATTTGATTCACGGAACTAGTCCGGTGTCGATGGCGCCTTATCGCATGTCGGCATCTGAGTTATCTGGCGAAGAAAGCAGTTGGAAGAGTTATTGGAAAAGAAATTTATTCGGCCTAGTGTTTCGCCATGGGGTGCGCCGATGTTGTTGGTTAAAAAGAAGGAAGGTGCGATGAGGCGTGTGTTGACTAGGCGGTTGAATAAAGTGACGATCAGAATCGGTATCCACTGCCGGATTGATGACTTGATGGATCAGTTGGTTGGAGCTTGCGTGTTTAGCAAGATTGATCGAGTCGGATATCATCAGTTCGCGTTAAGGCGGAAGATATTGATGCTTTTAGAGCGAGTATGGGCATTATGAATATTCATTTATGCCATTTGGAGTTACTAATGCACCTTGTGCGTTTATGGAGTATATGAACAGGATATTTCATCCGTATCTTGACAAGTTTGTGGTGGTGTTTATTGACGACATTCTGATCTACTCAAAGGATGAGGAGGAGCATGCAAAGCATCTCAGAGTTGTATTGGAATTGTTAAAGGAAAAGAAACTTTATGCAAAATTGTCTAAGTGTGAGTTTTGGTTAAGCGAAGTGAGTTTTCTTGGTCATGTGATATCCAAGAATGGTATTGCTATTGACCCTACAAAAGTAGAAGCGGTATCTCAGTGGGAAGTGCCGAAGAATGCTTCGGAGATTCGTAGTTTTCTTGGTCTGGCAGGTTACTACAGGAAGTTCATTGAGGGATTTTCTAAGTTGGCGTTACCATTGACTAAATTGACGAGAAAAGGTCAGGCATTTATTTGGGATGCAGATTGTGAGAAAGGATTCCAAGAATTGAAGCAGAGGTTGACTAGTGCTCCGATTTTGATTTTGCCAAATCCGGAAGAATCTTTTGTAGTGTATTGTGATGCGTCTTTGATGGGTTTAGGAGGTGTTTTGATGCAAGAAAAGCAGTTTGTGGCTTATGCTTCGAGACAGTTAAAGACTCACGAAAGGAATTACCCGACTCATGATTTAGAGTTGGCGGCTGTTGTGTTTGTGTTGAAACTATGGAGGCATTATCTGTATGGTTCACGGTTTGAAGTTTTCAGCGATCATAAGAGCCTGAAGTATCTCTTTGATCAGAAGGAGTTGAATATGAGACAGAGGAGATGGTTGGAATTTCTCAAGGATTACGATTTTGGTTTGAATTACCATCCTGGTAAGGCAAACGTCGTGGCAGATGCGTTGAGCAGGAAATCCTTGCACATGTCGATGTTGATGGTTCGGGAATTGGATTTGGTGGAACAATTCAGAGACTTAAGTTTGGTTTGTGAGGCTACTCCGAACAGTGTGAAGTTGGGCATGTTGAAGCTGACTAGTGGTATTTTGGAGGAGATTCGAAATGGGCAGAAGTCTGATGTTGGTTTGGTAGATAAGCTGACATTGATTAACCAAGGCCAGGGAGGTGAGTTCCGAATTGACGAGAATGGTGTTATGAGATTTGGTGATCGGGTGTGTGTTCCGGATGTTGCTGAGATCAGAAAGAGTATCTTGGAGGAAGGACATCGAAGTGGATTGAGTATTCATCCCGGTGCTACTAAGATGTACCATGACTTGAAGAAGTTATTTTGGTGGCCAGGAATGAAGAAGAAATCGCCGAGTTGTGTATGCATGTTTGGTTTGTCGAAATCAAAGATTGAGCATCAGAAGCCGTCAGGATTGATGGAACCGTTATTCGTTCGGAATGGAAGTGGGATGGCATTTCTATGGATTTTGTGTCCGGATTGCCTAGACGGTGAAGCTGTGATTCTATCTGGGTGATTGTCGATCGATTGTGATCTGCTCACTTTATTCCGATAAGAATGGATTATCCGATGGAGGTTGGCGGTGTATGTTGAGAAAGTTGTAAGTTTGCATGGTATTCCGTCTAGCATTGTGTCGGATAGAGATCCGAGGTTTACTTCTAAGTTACGGGCGGTTGCAGAAGCTACGGGTACTAAGTTACGATTGAGTTCCGTGTATCATCCAGCGAGACGGATGGTCGACGGAGAGGACGATTGATCGTTAGAGGATTTGTTAAGAGCTTGTGTGTTAGAGAAAGGTGGAGCTTGGGATAGCTATTTGCCATTGATAGAGTTTACCTACAACAATAGTTTCCATTCGAGCATTGGTATGGCTCCGTTTGAGGCATTGTATGGTAGGAGATGTCGGACACCGTTGTGTTGGTGCAATTTGGAGAAAGTTTGTGATTGGACCGAATCGTTCAACAAACTTCAGAAAAGATTAAGATGATTCAGGAGAAGATGAGGACCTCTCAGAGTCGTCAGAAGAGTTATCACGATAAGAGGAGGAAGGATCTTGAGTTTGATGAAGGAGACCATGTGTTTATGAGAGTTACTCCGATGACTGGTATTGGTCGAGCTTTGAAGTCAAGGAAGTTGACTCCGCGCTTTATTGGTCCGTTTCAGATTACCAAGAGAGTTGGGAAAGTTGCGTGTCAGTTGCTACCGCCGTCACTTGCGAATTTGCATGATGTTTTCCATGTATCTCAGTTGAGGAGGTACATTGCGGATCCGTCTCATGAGATTCAGGTAGATGATGTTCAGGTACGGGATAATTTGACTGTTGAAGCAATGCCTGCAAGGATTGAGGATCGAAAAGTGAAGCAACTGCGTGGTAAAGAGATAGCACTGGTACGAGTAGCTTGGGGAGGACCAGCTGAAGGAAATGTAACTTGGGAGCTGGAGAGTCAGATGAAGGACTCATATCCCGAACTTTTCGTCTAAGGTATGTTTTCGAGGACGAAAACTCTTTTAGTGGGGGAGAGTTGTGACACCCCGATTTAATTCAATATTAAATAAGTGAGAATTAATTATTTAATTGATTTAAAGTCTTAAATATTTAATTCATCTGGATTAATTGGATCATTTAATGAGGAAAGGCCTGGAGGTGTGCAGAGTAAATGGTGGGTGTAAGAGTAAATCACTCTACTAATTACTAATATCGATTAATTATTTTATTGGAATATTAGAAGAAAATATAAAAGGAAAAGAAAGGAAAAAGAGAAGGTTTTGGAAAATCATTTCACGTAGAGTTGGAGAAAGAAGAGAAGAGAGGAAAAAGCCGACGCCGAGGAATTCAAGAATCATCGCGAGGTAAGGGGTGATTTCTTTCGGTTAATATGTCTTATGGGTTTTGGGGAACCAATGGGATGATTGGATATGTTAGGAAATGGAATTATAGGTGTATAGCATGGAACCCTAAGTTGTGTCAGTGTGTGGAGAAATTGATCAGTAGTGTGTCAGATGACTGATAGGAATGTGTAAATTATGTTGTTTGATGATAAAATGGCGTAAAATGGCTTTAGATTAGTGTTTCCAATATTGCAATTCCTGTTTGAAAGTTGGGAAATGGTTATGGATGCATAAAGCTGTCAAAATATCAAATTTTTGCTGTCACAGGTCGTGGAAACGGTTCCTGTGGGAGGAAGGGTTCCAGTAAAACTCAAGTGCAGGGATTTTTGCACGGAACCGGTTCCTGTGGGGAGGAACGGGTTCCCCATACAAAAATCGGGGGTTCAATTTTGAAAACACGGAACCGGTTCCTGTGGGGAGGACCGGGTTCCCATACATTTTCCAGAGGCGTATTTTCAAATTGTGGGAACGGGTTCTCCCATGAGGAACAGTTACCAGTGTATTTTCAAAACTTCTAAATTTTCAAAATGCATATTTTCTAAACCGTAACTCCGATTAGTGCCGGTTTGTTACTTCTTAAATTTAAAATTCTACCTCTTGGAAAGAAAAATATTATTTTATTGAAAATTATTTTAAAAGAGCCGAGTCCCGGTTTTGAAAATGTGTATTTAATTACGGAAGATGGGTAATTAATGTGAATGGTCTAAGTACCGGATGAGAACTAATGCATACCATGTTATATTGTGATATCCATTATGATTTGAATGTGATATAATTGGTGAAATGACATCGTGTGATTATGTCGATTGTTATGATCAGTGGAATAATGTTGCATGCTTATATGATTTCATGCATGAACATTTGTTAATTGGTTCATTCCATTGTGCGGAAGTGAGCTTGCGAGCCAATGGCGACACGGTTAGAGGTAGTGAGGCTAGATTCTTGACCCAATGGGTGGGCGAATCATGGATTACACTGTCTTTCCACAAGTAAACGGAGCAGTGGGTGAACGTGGTTCACGATTGGTACCACATGCATAGAGTCGCATTGCATATGGAATTGTAACATGTTAGGATGGTTTCGGTGTTGCAATTGCCATTGTTTGATATTTATACATGATCATTGTGTGAGTTGTTTATTGTTATGATTTGATGTTGGTTGATGAACTAATATATTTAATTAATCATTGGATCTAAGCATATAATACATATTATATTGAATTGAAATCTCACCCTTACTTTAACAATTTCGGATCCAAGTGATTAGCCGCTTGGAGTTGGTGAGGATAGCTCTCTAGATTTGAGTCAGTTCATTAGTCTGCGTGTCAGTGTCGTGCTCTGGTAGATGTAACACTGGGGAAAACGATTGCTTGAATCCTTTAACGAGATAGTTGGATAGTTTTGAATTGTGTTTTGATTAAATATCCGGAATGACTATTGATTAATGTATTCAGGATTAAATTATGTTTCATTTCATTAAAACATAATTTTGAGTATGATTTATTTAATGAATATTCTTCGAAAGCATGATGCTGTTGGGTCAAACTTTTATGATTTAAATTGTGACGCCTTCTTGATTATGATTAAATACTCTGATTATTATTTATAAAACGCGGGTAAATAGAAGGGGGTGTTACAACATACAGTCAAAAACTTTTAAACTCTTTTTTTTCAAACAAAAACATCTCTTAATTGTAAGTAGTAGCAACTTGCTCAACAAACACCCAATACTTACGATTAAAAGATTCAAACATATTTTTAAAACATCTTTCTTAAACATGTAAGTGGTAGCGCTTGTACACTCAAGCAAAACACCGTAACTTACGAAAGATTTAAGCAGTCAAACTTTTCAAAATGTATGTGATGAAATAGATTAGATACATTTTCATTAAGATGACATTTATCATCTCTTACTAACATTCCGTTGCTTTCCACTAGCATAAGTGGGAACTACGATTGCTCGACTTTCTCAACATCCTTTTGAGAAAGCGTGGGCCTGAGTCTCATCCTTGCCGAGCAAATTTCTTTCTCCCTCAGACATAGAACCATAGAGCCAGAGCCGACACAATGCTCGATTCCCACTAGGGATATGTGTCGAGAAGATCCATAGATCTTTGCGAGCACAATAATAACAAAACCTAGAATCCCACATAATCTATCATTCTTAAAATCCCAAAGGAGAAACTTTCCCAATCATAGGAATAGCAATTAAAACACACAAACATATCAAATATATTCATATATAAAGCTATAGATAACTATATATATTTAGGGTGCTCCATCTATTCCCTTTATATAACAATCCCCCTTACTCAGAATCTCCCCAATGCGTTGCGTCTAGTTTGCGCTAGTCGTTACGCATATCAAAATCAATTGAGGGTATTTCAGCTTTCCCCTTTTTCATAATCATTAAATCATCTTTCTTGTGTTGAAAATAATAAAGCTTGATGCTCGCGGCATCTTTATAAACAAATCAAAAGAGTAAATCGTTTCGAGCCAGAGAATCTGCATTCACGTTCAAATCCTCTAGCGCGTCACCTTTTAACGCGAACACACACATCATCAATTTTCACAGATGCACAATTGACAACTTCTTTCTCCCCCTGCATAGCAACATACCACTTATGGAAACATACAAAAACAAACAATTAACACATATAGTTGTTGCTCCCCCTCAACATCATCATCACAACTCCTCATACATGGTGTCGCACCCCAAAATTTACCCTCCTAAGCTTAGAGTTTCAACTTCCGGAGACGACTTTTGAGTTTGTGTTTATGAGGAGTGATCATGAGGCATCCCTTCTTCAAGGAAGACACTCTTTTGAAAGTGCACAAAATCAAGACTTTATTCCCTTGTATTTCTCATAAGATCATTGCATCACTAACAATTTCAGAACAGGATAGAACGTGCGTATGCTCCTAAAGTCAAAGTTAGGATTTTATCAAAATTTCATCTGTTCAAGATATGATCAATTAGGGTTTGAGTCTCCACTCACCTAAAATGATCTATCTTAATCAATCATCAACATTTGATCTTCAAATTCCCAACTTTTTCTCATGATCTACCTTGAATCGACCAATTAGGGTTTTAATCGGAGATAGTGAATCATTGACTTTCTGCTCAATGGATGACCTATTTGCTTGAATAGTGGTATTAACATCTTCAATGCAACATCTTGACCTAATTTCTTGATTCAAAACATTACAAAATCCATGTTTCTTCATCAGACAAATTCTAAATCGTCTGATGAAAATTCATCTGCTCAAAAAGTCAAACTTTGACTTTTGGTCAACTTTTTCAAGTCCAAACTTTTTCAATCATAAAAACCTTTCAAATAATCCATCATGATCATAAAAAATCAAGAAATGTGAAAAAGTCAACAAAAAGTCAAGATTTGAATTTTTTCTAACATTTAGAACATTTTTCAAGTGTTAAGAAACATGGTTTTTCCTCACTTTCATGGCCATTTTTCACCTAGATCCATTTTGATTCAAGAAAAACTCAAAACATGAAAGTTGTAGGTCTTGTTACAAGATTTCTAAAAAGTCCAAGAATTTGCAAAAACACTTTGTCTAGCTAGGGTTTTGATTTTGAAACATAGAGCTCCAAAACCATGGATTTCCAAAATCATGCATCAAAGTTACAAGTTATTTTGCAACTTTCTCCCTTCTAGAAGCCTTGTCACCAAAAGAGATAGGATTTTAGAGGAAAAAGTCTGATGTAAATGGCTAGGAAAGGATAGAAACAATTGAGTTTTCTAAAGTAATGATTACAAGATTCCATTTGCATTTAATGAAGGAATATTCTTTCTTAAGCCTTAAGCTTCCAAGTTGCAAGCTCTAAGCTTATTTTTGCCTTGCCATTTCAGAATTCCTTTCCTATAAATAGAGGTTCTCACTTCATTCAAAAACACACCAAAGCATTCCTAAACAAGCTTTCCTTCTTTCTTTCTTAAATTCCAAGTTTCAAAGTTCTAAAAAGGAGAATTGTGCAAGTTACAAGTTTTGCAATTTCTGAGCAAACTTAGGCTTCCAATACTTTCTAAACATCATTAGAGAGTTTTTAGAATCCTCAAGCTAGCCCAAGAACTAGCCAAACTCAGAATTGTCTCCAAACTCCATAAATTGCAATTTTGAGCCTTAAACCCCAAATTTCCATTTCACTCGTGCATATCTCAATTTTCCACTTCAAACACATTCCATACACATCATATGAGTGATCCAAGCTCTCATCATTGATCTGTAACAACTCAAATTCCAAATTCAAAACTCACTTCAAGTGGCTGCAACTTGACTTGGTCAGAAAGTTCTAGCCATCTTCAGGACAAACTAAGAGTAGGAACACACTCAGGGAGGTTCAAGGAAGCTAAAGCAATCCTTACTTTGCACCTGGAAGTTGTCTAGCTCGAACTGGTATTTCATACCAAGAGGTGAGTTTCTCAAACTTTGATTCCTCCATTCATGCACTTTTAGCTTTAAAATTGAAAAGGAAAATGTATATATTCAATCACTAAAGCTATCTGGGTCCTTAATTTGAATTAAAATCAACTGAGTTTGAAGAATTAATCACTTTTTCAGTTAGGGTTTAAATTGGGATTGACAAAATTCGTGTTCATCTTTGATTAAAAATTTTAATAAGATACATATTCCTAATCATGATGAAAATCTAGACAAAATGGTATTTTGAAATTTTAATTGATCAAGAAATGAAGAAACACGAATTATCCATGGCTATGGTGTTTGCGCGCTGTCCAGCGAAGAAGATGAAGTTTGAATTCCAATTTCTGAAGCTAGGCTTATAATATATATTTCTAGTTTAAGTTAAAACAATAGATGTATAGCCACCCCAGTGGTAGTCAACGCGCTTTTCAAATCACTTTTCATGCCATAGGTTCAGGGTTCGAATCCCCCTGGAACCATTTTTTTAATAAAAGGCTTAGCAGGTTTCTGAATCTTGCTTCTTCAGAAGCACTTCTGAGGTTCAACCCTCCAGAAGTACTTCTAAAGCTTCTACCCCTCCATCTACACTCTATCCAGAAGTACTTCTAGTACTTCTATCTCTAGAAGCTTCAAGCTTCTAATGCTTCTAACTCCACAAGAAGCACCATGTGCTCCTTCTCATGCCCAGAAGCTGCAAGCCAGAAGCACCATGCTAGCCAACACGCCCCAGAAGCAGGCCTAGCCCACACGCTCCAGAAGCCAGCTAGCTTCTGATCCTCCAGAAGCAAGCCTAGCCCACACGCTCTAGAAGCCAGCTAGCTTCTGATCCTCCAGAAGCAAGCCAACTTCTGAACCCTTCAGAAGTCCAACTTCTAAACACTTTTTCAAAACTCTTTTTTTTTCAAAACTCCTGCTAAGCAAGGTAATTCAATGATAAATCAAGCAAATGGCTCAATGGAAAATCTTCATTTCTAAGCCAAATGTCCAAGGTTCAAACCTCCTTAGGACCAAAAAAACTCTTTTTTTTTCCTCAAAGTTTCTAGCAAACTTAAAACATTTTCAAAAACTAATCAAAACTTCTCATTTTGAGATGATTTTTTGAACACTTGTCATTTAATATACCTATTTTATGATTATGTCAAAAAAATCCAAAAATATTTTCTTTTTGATTATATTTTAATTAAGTTAAAAATGGGACATTTTAAGTATTTCTTAATACTTTCAAAAATGTTTTATTCCAACTTTCCAACTTAAATCTTTTCAAAACTTCTTGTGAATATCCTTCACTTTTCAAACCTCCTAAAAACACTTTCATAATTAAATTTCTAAACCTCGATCCAACGTCGAGATTATTTTTAAAATATTTTCATAAATAAATATTCTACTTCTCTCTCCTCCCAAATATATGGTAGTCAGTCATGTATTGTCCCTCGACGGTATGTTTGGCTTCTTAAATGAATCTAATTAACGTGAACCTTGTTTCACCTCACCTTTTCTCAACAAACTTTTGAGTAGAAAAAGATGATTAGGATGTTTCTATCCACTCATCCGAGTATTTGGGGCATTAGTCGTTGAACGCTTATGGTCCAATACTCGTCTCCCACATAAAAATAACTCAACTCACTCAAACTCTTCTATCTCTCATATGCGATCATCAAACTCTTTTCTGACAAAGAGTGTGCAATAACCATTTCAAACACGAACGAAGACTTAAGCTTTTCAAACAAACAAAACAAGTCCAAGTTCAAGCATTTGAAATGTCTAAAGCACGATTTTTCTTATAAAATCAATACAACCAATTTAAAACCTTTTTAAGAGGAACTACAGAGTTTTGACTTTCCCATTGCACAAGGGAATACGTAGGCACACGGTTTCGAATCCGTGCCAAACTCAAAATAATAATAAATAAACCCCGTTTCTTTTATTTCTCGATCATGAATTAGCAATTTAACACACAAACACTTAGAACTAAACGGGTCTCATCGAGTACGATGGATGTAAGGGGTGCTAATACCTTCCCCTTACATAACCGACTCCCAAATTCACTTCTTTTGGTCACGTAGACCGCCTTATCCAAATTCTGTGGGTTTTATCTATATTTCCCCGTTCTTTTTAGAACAAATAAAATTAGGTGGCGACTTCATTGTTTTTAAAACAACCGATGGAAAAAACCAGTCATCACACATGGAATCACACATTAAAATCTTCATTATTTATTTGGTCCACCCTAGTCATCTGGAGCACCAGGATATTTACTCCCCCTTTTTAGCCATAATCTGCTAAAGTTGAGGAGAGCAATCAGTAATTTCTATGCATCTTTATGGATGCAGATACCAAGTTTGCCTCTTAAGGTTTCAAATTGGTTTGCATCTAATGCTTTGGTGAAGATATCTGCCAATTGTCTTTCAGTAGTTACGTGTTCCAGTGTAACTGTTTTGTCTTTAACTAGGTCTCTAATAAAGTGGTGGAGAATGTCAATGTGTTTGGTTCTACTATGTTGAATAGGATTTTTGGATATGTTGATAGCACTTAAATTATCACATTATAATTTCATGACATCTTGTTTGACATTGTATTCTGTCAGCATTTGTTTCATCCAGACTAGTTGAGAGCAACTGCTTCCTGCAACTATGTATTCAGCTCCAACAGTTGAGAGACAGACATAATTTTGTTTCTTACTGAACCATGAAATAAGATTGTTGCCCAAGAAGAAGCATCCTCCAGATTTACTTTTTCTGTCATCTGCACTTCCTGCCCAGTAATCATCATAATATCCACTTAGAACATAACTGGATCCATGGGAGTATAGCATACCGTAGTCAGATGTCCCATTGACATATTTTAGTATTCTACTCACTTGATTGATATGTCTTATTTTGGGTTCAAAGGCAATGAATGGCCTGCTGGCTGTGAGGTAAAGTAGGCTGCCTATCATACTCCAATAGAGACTTTGATCAACACTAACCCCTGTTTCATATTTAGATAACTTCAAATGGGTAGGAGTAGGTGTTATTTTGTAACTTGTATTCTCCATTACAAATTTCTTGATAATATTCTTGGCATACTTAATTTGAGATAGGAATATGGAGTCTTCCATCTGTCTAACTTGTAGACCAAGGAAGTAAGTCAATTCCCCAACAAGACTCATTTCAAACTCTGACTGCATTTGTTTGACAAAATGTTGAACCATTTCATCATACATCCCACCAAAAACAATATCATCAACATAGATTTGAGAAATCATGAGACATCCTCCTTCGTCTTTGACAAACAAGGTTTTGTCTATATCGTCTTTCCTGTATCCATTTTCAACTAGGAACTCAGTCAACCTTTCATACCAAGCTCTAGGAGCTTGCTTTAATCCATATAGAGCTTTCCTCAATTTGTATATGTCGTTGGTTGTTTTGGGATCAATAAATACTTTTGGTTGTTCCACATACACTTCCTCATTTAAGTAGCCATTTAGGAAGACACTCTTCACATCCATTTGAAAGAGTTTGAACTTTAGGATGCAAGCAACTCCTAGTAGTTGTCTGATTGACTCAAGACGTGCTACTGGGGCAAAGGTTTCATCAAAGTCTATTCCTTCTATTTGAGTGCATCCTTGAGCAACTAGTATTGTTTTGTTTCTGGTAATCACTCCTTCTCCGTCTGACTTATTCTTTTAAACCCACTTCGTGCCAATGACATTGATTCCTTCTGGTCTTGGGACTAGATCCCAAACTTCATTCCTTTTGAATTTTTCTAGTTCTTCTTGCATGGAATTGATCCAGAATTCATCTTTCAAAGCTTCGTTGATATTTTTCGGCTTAATTTTTGAGACAAAACATGAGTTAGTGATAACTTCTCTTGATCTAGTGGTGACTCCTTCGTTTGGATCTCCTATGATGAGCTATTTGGGATTATCTTTCTGAATTCTTCTAGAGGATCTTTTGTTGATTTGATTATCAAGAGGGTCTTCATTATTTGGAGAAGGATCCTCGTGTTCATCTGTGGAATCAGCTGAAGTGTCTTCTAGAGATGTTTCAACATTTCCTAACACATCAACTTCCTTATTTCATTCTCTATCATCAACCACGACATTTATGGACTCCATCATAACTTTAGTTCTGTTATTGAAGACTCTATAGGATCAGCTGTTTGTGGAGTATCCAAGGAATATCCCTTCATCACTCTTGGGGTCCATTTTTCTTCTTTGTTCTCGATTAGCTAATATATAGCATTTACTTCCAAAGATATGAAAGTATTTGACAGAAGGTTTTCTTCCCTTCCACATTTCATAAATGGTAGTTGATGTACTTTTTCTCACAGTTACTCTGTTGTGAATATAGCATGCAGTGTTCATGGCTTCAACCCAAAAATGATAGGGTAATTTCTTAGCATGAATCATGGTTCTAGCAGATTCTTGTAGTGTTCGATTTTTATGCTCCATAATCCCATTTTGTTGAGGTGTGATGGGGGATGAGAATTCATGAATGATTCCTTCAGCGAAACAAAACTCAACGAATTTGCTATTTTCAAACTCTTTTCCATGGTCACTTCTGATTTTGATCACATAGCAGTCCTTTTCTTTTTGAATTCTTTGGCAGGGGTCTTCGAAGACATCAAATACTTATGTTTTATCCCTGATAAGATTTATCCAGGTATATCTGGAGTAATCATCTACAACCATATAGGCATATTTCTTTCCACCAAGACTTTCTACTTGCATTGATCCCATTAAATCCATGTGAAGTAGTTCTAGGACTTTTGTTGTAGTGAGATGTTGAACCTTTTGATGTGACATCTTGGTCTGCTTCCCAATTTGGCATTCTCCACAAACTCTCCCTTCTTTAATATTTAGTTTGGGGGTTCGTCTTACTGCTTCCATAGAGATGATTCTCTTCATTCCCTTCAAGTGTAAGTGTCCCAACTTATGATTACATATTTTAACTTCATCTTCTTTTGCTAGAGAGCAAGTGGAAGAGAAGCTTAAATCTTCAAGTATCCATAAGTAGCAGTTATCTTTGGATCTGGCACCTTTCATTACAACTTCACCTTTTTGATTTGTAACTACACATTCGGATTTTGTGAAGTTCAGTTTTAATCCTTGATCACAGAATTGACTAATGCTTATCAGATTTGTTGTTAGACCTTTGACAAGTAACACATTTTCAAGGTTTGGAATTCCTGGGCAATCCAGTTTTCCAACTCCTTTGATTTCTCCTTTAGCTCCATCTCCAAAGGTCACAAAAATTTTAGAGTGAGATATGATATCCACTAATATGTTTTTAACTCCAATCATGTGTCTTGAGCATACACTATCAAAGTACCAGTCTTATTTAGCTGGGGATCTAAGAGATGTATGAGCTATTAGAATATTAATAACAGCCTTGGGAACCCACTATTTTTTGTTTCTTGTAGTGTGTATAGTTTGAGGGATCTTGGGTTGAGATACAGGCTTTGGATATCCATGTAGCTTATAGTAGAATTCCTTTATATGACCAAATCGGCCACAATAGTAACATCTCCAGTGTTGGTGTCTTCTTTTGGAGTGTCTAATATTCCTACTTCCATGATGTTGAGACATGTGTTTCAACATTTGTGGTTTAGTCTGAATATTATTCAGGTTTGAGTGACATTCTCTTTTGGTTATTTCATTATAGCCCAGACCACTCATATCTTTTTTTATCTCTTCCAGTTTGAAGTATTTTGTCCAATGCAACAGATCTGCTATTTAGCATTCTGACAGGTTTTGTTAAATTCGCGAGATCAGATTTGAGCAGAGTTACTTCATGTTCCAGCTTGACGATGACATTTAAATCCTTCTTCTTTTCTTCTTTCAAGTGAGCTATAATTTTCTTATGATCCTCTAGTTCTTGATAGACTTTATCATTTCTGATGCATTCCTTTTTCCGGGAAGCCTTCATATCATTAAGAGCTTCATCTCCTCTGTCATTTTCTCCATCTAGATTACAAATCCCAATTAAGGTTGTTACTTGTTTAGATGTCTCTTCTTCAACTTCACTTCCAGAGTCTTCATAAGACCAGGTCACTGCAAGTCCCATTGTTTTTCTCTTGTGATATGTAGGACATTCAGCTATGACATGACCACAGCCTTCACAACCCTGACATTTTGTTTCTCTGTCTTGGTTGATTTTGTCACCTGGTCTGGTTTTCTTACCAAAATATCCTAACTTTCTAATGTCATGTGAGATGTTCTTGACATTTAGTTTTGAGTCTTCTTCCATTTTCTTCAGCACTCTATTGAGTTGTCTTCCAAAAAAGACAATAGTATTAGATAGTCCTTCCTCAGTGTCTAGATCATATTCTTCGTCTTTTTCTTCAGTATTGGACTTGAAGGCTATGCTCTTAGGCTTCTTCTCAGACCTCTTATTAATACCCAACTCAAATGTTTGGAGAGAACCAACCAGTTCATCAACTTTCATGCGTTTAATTTCTTGAGCCTCTTCAATTGTTGTCACTTTCATGTCAAATCTCTTAGGTAGAGATCTAAGAATCTTTCTTACCAACTTCTCTTCTGGTATCTTCTTACCCAAGGAACTACATGCATTTGCTATCTCAAGAATATTCATATTAAATTCTTGAATGCTTTCTTCTTCTTTCATCCTTAAATTTTCAAACTTGGTGGTGAGTAGTTGCAGCCTAGACATCTTTACCTTGGAAGTTCCATCATGAGTAGTTCTGAGTATTTCCCAAGCATCTTTGGCTACTTCACACGTATTGATCAATATGAAGATGTTTCTGTACACTCCATTGAATATAGAATTTAGGGATTTTGAGTTTCCAAGTGCTAGTTCATCATCTTTCTTTGACCAATCTTCTTCAAGCTTCAACTCACCAGTAGGTTGATCATCTTCTCCAACAATGACAGGATGTGTTCATCCTTTCAAAATAGCTTTCCAAACCCTATTGTCAAAGGACTTTATGTAAACTTCCATATGAGGCTTCCATAGGTCACAGTTGGAACCATCCAACATGGGTGGTCTGTTCAAAAATATTCCTTCCTTTTTCATGTTACCAGAAATTATCTTCCCTAGATCTCACCTAGCGATAGAGCAGGATGCCTGCTCTGATACCAATTGAAATTTTGGTACCAGATATGAGATGTCGAAGGTGATGTCACGACACTGATATTTGTCTTATGAACAATTAACAATACAGAATTCTAAAGTGCAGAAAATAAAAAAAAAACAGTGAATTGTTTACCCAGTTCGGTTCCAACCTACGTTTGAAGGCTTCCAAGTTAGGGATGAAGTCCACTATCAGCAGTATTAGTTTAGAGTTAAACCTCCATGTTTACATTCCTCACTTAATTCGTACCCAATGACCCATCTACCTAAGAAATCTATCTTAGATATAAGAACCTTCGTTCACTCCCTAAGTCACACGCGATGACTATCAACAAGAACAAATATTGAAGATACTCTTCAACGACACACAATCACACTTGCTTCAAAGCTTATGGTGATTGACAAATTACAACTCAACAAACGTCCTACTCAAGTATCAATTAATACTAGAGAGGCTCACAATAAACAACCAACACAATAAACAACCAACAATTGAAAATACTAAGTTCTAAATATTCTGGAATGGCCAAACTGCAAAACAAGGATTGCAGTCCTTAAATAGAGTAATAGAAGCTAGGGTTGTTTTACTCGCAAGTCTTCAGCGTCCTAAACTTTCTCCATAGAAGAAGGACATAAGATCTCCAATAATATTGCTGAAGGCGTTACACAAGCTTCCTTTATTGAAGCATACAAATTAAAATAAAATAAAAAACTGACTTCCTAAAAATTATGAACTTAAACTAGTTCTGTCAGTTTCACATGTCAGGACATCTGCTGAGACATCTGCTGTTTCAGTATTCTTCATGGCATTTTTCTGAGCAAAATGTTTTACCAAATTTGCTGTCAATCAATAAAACCAACACAAATACACCTCATGAAATGTAAAACTGGTTCAATTAATTACTTTCGTGTATCATCATAAAACTATATTTGGTATTTGTAAACTGATTACGTGATTAACGTGATCAAGTTCCGACAAAAATATCATCATATTTTCGCTTTAAACCTTTGTTAAGGACCAAATTGTAGTTATTTTGTACATTATTTTGTGGTCCTTAACAATGTCTTTTTAATTAATTAGTATTATTTATTCTAGTATTTTGGTTTAATTAGGTTTTTATTTAGTTTTTCTTTAATATATATTATTTAACTTATTTCACTCTTAATTGTAGGAATTTATTAACTAATTCTCCCAAGCTTGGATTCAAGAATTTCGAAGAGCTTTAGGGATGATTATTTTTGAAGATAATTTTGGATGAAGGAAGCATGCTACAGGTCGCTCAGTGGGTGCCAACATGAGCGGCGCCAGCGACTTAAGCCGGTAGCGATCTGCGAAATTCAGAAAAAAGGACAGCCCATGCTTTCACCTTTTGAGCCACCAACCCATCACTTCAACTGACTTTTGGCTTGTAAAGGAAGGAAGAAACACTTGATCATAATTATCTTTTCATCTTTGTAAATCTAGGGCAAGAAGAGGAAGAAAAACCATAGCTTTTCTCTTGATTTTTCTTATGTTCATCATCTCTACCAACAATCTTGAGAGCAAGCAACCATGGAAATGAGTGGCTAAGCTCTTTTTGTGTCAAGATTAGAGGTAGTTGATCTTTATAGTATGTATTTCTTTTAATTCATTTGTGTATGAACATGGTTGATGATTAATATAGTTAAATATCTTTGTTCTTCATCTTTATGCTTTGAGTTTTGCTTGGAAAAGAATTCTTCAAAGTAGACCTAGGATATTCATCCTCTAATAAACAAATGCTAGGAATAGATTTGTGTGTTAGTGTTTACAAAATATTGAACTTAATGATTATCATGTTAATAGTTGTAGTGAGGAATCATGCAAGGATTAACATGATAACATTCACAATCTTGGTGGGAAATCTACAAGATTGAGAGGATATGTATTTGTAGAAATCATCTATTATGTTCATCACTTGATTAATTGAATATGTATGAAACTAGATCAATGAAACTAATCTTGACATGCCTCTTTAATTTGAAAACAATCTCAAACTCTCTTTAATCCAAACCATAACTTTCTTTGAAAGAATTAATTTAGTTATTGTTTAGAAACTCATGGTTCTAGTAGAATAGATAACAAACCCCTTGGTTACAATATCTTAAAATACACTTTTCTATTGAAAGACTATAACATACACCAATCCCTGTGGAGTCGATAATCAAAAATACTTGTTTGCGGATTTTTCCTACAACAAAATGGCGTTGTTGCCGGGGATTGGCGTTTGATGTTGTTAGTATAGCAATAGTTGTGTGTTTTAAGACATTTTCTTCTAACCTCTCTTTGTTTCTTTTGTGTGGCTAGACTTTTTCAGGAATTAGTTTATGCGGGGAAGTATTCCGGTCGACCAACTCCTTTTCGATCCCGAAATTGAAAGGACGGCTAGAAGACTTAATAGTAGTGCTAAAAGAAGAAAAAGACAAGCTAGGAAAAGGCAAGAAAGAGGAGAAAGAGGAGAAGCATCTACTTCTTCAACACCACCCGTGTTTGGAGAAGTCACCACTATGGCGGAGAATCAACCACCACCACCACCACCGCGGGGGCCGTGTGTCAATAGCCCTCGTCATAATGCCCAATTTGCTCTCCAAGCAAATGCAAGGGTCGCGGAGATGAAGACGAGCTTGCCTCAACTTCTCTATGCAAGTCCATTTCATGGTCATGACCATGAAGATCCTTACACCCACCTTACTAAGTTCTATGAGATCGCGGGAGCGGCCGGTGCTCCGGAAGACCAAGAAGAACAATACTTTCAAAGGCTTTTCCCTCATTCTCTAGTGGGGGAAGGCAAAAGATTGGTATCTAGACCAATTGCAAGAAACCATGACAAATTGGAACGTTTTGGAGGAAAAGTTTCTTGAAAGATTTTTCCCTCAATCGCGTTTCATGGAGGCAAAGACCTCTATTTCGGTATTTTCACAAGGAGTAAACGAGCCTTTAAATCGGGCTTGGGAAAGGTACAAATCTATGCTTAGGAAGTGTCTAGTCACGGGACGAGACACTTACAAATTCTATCAAATGGAACCTGTTCTTGATGCACACGGTTCTTTGATGGCAAAACAGAAGCAATCCAAATCATTGATGACCATCATTGTACAAGAAAGGCTTGTCTCGAAGCACTTGTAGTGCAAAACAAATTGTTTTCGAAACAAGTTGAAGAATTGACAAAACAAATGGCTAAACTCCATCAACAAATCATGGAGTTACAAGGAACATCAAGTAAGCAAGCTCACCAAATAGCTTGTTGTGAATTGTGTAAAGGAGATCATAAAACCGAATTTTGTCCTCCGGAAAATGAGGAAGCAAACTATATGGCCAACCAAGGGCAAGGATACCAACAACGAGCTCCTTACCCTTATCAAAATCAAGGCCAAGGTAACCAACAAAGGGGTAACCAAGGTTATCAAGGAGGGTGGAGACAAGACAACAACAATCAAGGAAGGCAAAATCCATATCAAACTCAAAATCAAAATCAAGCTCAACCGCAAAATCAACCTCAAAATCAAGTGAGATCTTCCAACATTCAAGACACTCTAGCTCAATTTATGCAAGCTTCTATGGCTAATCAAAAGAGCACGGAGGCTTCTATCAAGAATTTGGAAACTCAAGTAGGACAACTAGCTAAGCAACTTTCCGAACAAAGTGCTTCGACATCATTTTCCCCAACTACTCAAACAAATCCTAAGGAGCATTGCAAAGCCATAACAACAAGAAGTGGTAGAGTTTGTGATGAGAAAAGGAAAGTGGTTGAAAGAAAGAAAAAAAAAGTAGTGGAGAAGGATGAAGAAGCAATAGTGGAGGAAGAGGTAGTTGAAAAAGATGATGAGGTTGTAGTTGAAAAAAATGATGATGTTGATGTGGAGGATGACTTAGTTGAAAATGAGGTGTTAGTTGAAAATGAAAAAGAAAATGGTGAAGGAAGTAAAAAGAAAGAGAAGAAGGCAAGGAAGATGAAAAAGGGAAGTAAAGAAGAAAGCGCGGCTCCCATTCAAAATTTACCTTATCCGCATGCGCCGTCAAAGAAGGAGAAGACACGACAATATGCTCGGTTTAGGGATATCTTTAAACAACTCCACATAAACATTCCATTTTCCGAAGTATTAGAGCAAATGCCAAATTACGTAAAATTCATGAAGGATATGCTCACAAGGAAGAAGAAGCACAAAGATAAGGAGACAATTTTGCTTGACGCTAATTGTAGTTCCATACTCAAGCAAGCTCTTCCAGTGAAAGAATTCGATCCGGGGAGTGTAACGTTGCCGGTGGCCATTGGAGAGACATTCAAGGGCAATGGTTTAATCGATCTAGGGGCTAGCATCAATTTAATTCTGTTATCCATTGTTAAAAGATTGGGGAATGTTAGAATGGAGTCTACAAAAATGACTTTGCATCTTGCCGACAAATCAACCATTTCACCTTATGGAGTTGTTAAAGACATGGTAGTAAAGGTGGACAGGTACTTGTTTCCTGTGGATTTTGTGGTAATTGCCATGAAGGAGGATCGAGATATACCATTGATTCTTGGAAGACCATTCATGAAGACGGCCCGCATGATGATTGATGTCGACGATGGGATTATGAAAGTGAGAGTACAAGATAAAGAGGTTGTTTTCAAGCTTTTTGAAGGAACAACGCATACCAAGGTCAAACATGACGTTTCTCGAAATGATGCGGCGGAAGAGGAAGTCGTGGAGGTTTACAATTTCGGAGGAGCAAATCATGAGTTTGGCAATATTTTCTTCGATGATCAATGATCATCATGAACCGTCGAGCTCTACCGACGTTAAACAAAGCGCTTGTTGGGAGGCACCCCAACATTGTAAGTATTCTTCCTTGAACTCATTTACACTTGCCCGAACTGTCAATTTGTTGTTTTATCAGAAAAATCAAAATTCTGCAGGTCGCGCTTAGCGCGCTCAGCGTGCACTTTGACCCATCTAGCAGAATGTTTCGCGCTCAGCGCGGTCTGGGATTTTTTTTAAAAAAATATTTTGAAAAAATCAGATTTTGGAGGCCCAATTCGTGGCCTGGTTAGTTTTAAAAGGGGTTAGGGTTATTTTATAACCCTTTTTCCCTATTTTCATCATCTTTCTTCATTCTCTAAAAATCCCCAACCAAAAATCTTCAATTCTTTGTGAATTTCTTTGTCAAATCAATCTCCCAAGGCATCCTAGTAAGTATTCTATGTTTTTCTTCTCTCAATTTCGTGTACATTGCATGTTTAGGTTAGATTTTGAAAACCTAGGGTTAGGAATTTTCGAATTTTCTCTTAGAATTAGGTTGTTTAGATGATAGAGAAGTATTAGGATGGTATTTTCGTTGCTATTAGATGTGTTTTTGTGGATAAAATTTTTTTGGAAGAATTTTTCGAAAATCGTAAATGCCTCGGTATGATGCAAAATTTCTTCTGTGTTTTTGTGTTTCCGATTAGTTGAAATGCTTTGGTTGGTTGATTTGCTCTACTGTTTGCATGAATATTTGCTAATGGACACCTCGGTGTCACTTTTCCGTTGATTTTTGTGTTGATTTTCAGATGGCACCGAAAAGGCAACGAGTTTCTTCGGCTGGGGCTGGGTCCTTTAGGGCACTTCTCTTTGATGGAGATCGCTTCCGGGGGCCTGCTCAGGAGGCTCGATACAAAGAGCTCGAAGAGCGAAACATCTGGACTGAGCGAACCATCCGCCTCCGTGAGCAAGGGCACTACTGCACGCCCAATGTCATTCTTGATAATTACGGGTTGGGTGTTTTGTGTGAGCCTCAGACAAGGTCAATGTGGAGCTTGTGAGGGAATTTTATGCAAATGCTCTTCCGGCCGAGGGGAGCGAATTTAGGTTTGCTTCTGTTGTTCGAGGCAAACTAGTATCTTTCTCTCGCACCGCAATCAACAGTTTTCTGGGCATCAACTGGACAGCCCCAGAGGACCAATTGGATGTCTATCACGACCACCTGGCTCGTGGGGCTCGGAACTTTGACATGCTGAGGAGTAAACTCTGTTTGTCTGGGCGCTCTTATGAATTGAACCGGGCTGGACAACCATTGAAATTCAACAGGTCCAGTCTGAAGACAAGTGCCAGAGTTCTCATGTGTGTGGCTCTGTATAACCTGAGACCTCGGAGCCACACATCTTCGATACCCATGGAGACGGCCGGTTTGATTGCTTATATGCTCGATGAGGAGCAAATTGATTTTGGTCGACTGATTGCGAATGAGCTGAAGAGGGTTGCGCTTAGTTATACCTCTAAGGGAGAGCGTATAAAGTGTGCCCTCACCTATCCTGGGTTGATTATGGGTTTGCTGAAAAGGGCGAAGGTTGCCTTTCCTGCTGTGGGGCACCTAACCATTGATGGAGTTATTGATGATCACTACTGTGATAGATTTTGTAGGGCCCTTGATGATAATACTGCTGCCGTGTACGATTCTTGACACTTCTCGAGCTAGTCCATCAGAAGAATGGAACAGGCAGATGCATCTCGCTCATCAGAGAGCATTCATGTTTATGCATGAGAGCATGGAGCACCTTGCTCTACAGATTAGAGAGCCCGGAGTGAACCATTTCACTCACGGAAGCGACTCAGTCATATCTTTGGTTGGCCGGGGTCGGGCCAAATATTGAGGAGGAGGTGGGAGATGAGGATGATGGAGAAGATGATTCTGGTTCTGGTTCCGGTTCTGACTCGGGGTCTATTGGAGATTCGATTCTCGAGGCTGATGATTGATGATCTCTTTTATTTTCCTGTTTTTTTTATTTTACTTTCAGCATTCTAGTTTTAGATTTTACTTTCGCATTTTAGTTTAAAACTCTGGATTTTTTTGGTTGCCATCCATTTTTGGGGATAGGCTTGTAATTCCAATTGATATTTTGTAGGCATGAAGCCTAAGTACTTCTTTTTAAGTTTTAAACACCATTTTGGGGTGTCTTTTTATTTTAGTTTATTTTCTTTTATTTTGTTCTATTTTATTTTAATTTTAGATTATAGTTATTTAGTTTGAATTTACTTCTTGGGGTTTGTCCGGATTTTTCAAACGGTTCTTCAAAGCTAGTAAGTGTGTTCACCAAAGTGATGGTGATGATAAAATTCTCGATTCATTCCACAAAGAAGGTACACATTTAATTGTTTTGTAGAATAATAACATGTCTATGAAATTTGTTCTTTATGCAAAACATCTTGGCATGTACAAAAAAAATAAATTGTGTTCACATTCGAATCATTAGGACATAAACCACATATGTGAGAAGCTTCCACTTTTTACCAAATATAGAGTGTCTAATAGTTGTGTTAAATCGTTGATTCATGTTTAATCTTTACTTGTTTATGATAACTTGGAAACTTAGAGATGATCAAGGCAATTTTTGTGCATTATGAGAAAAACCACCAATTCTAAAAGGGCTTCAATTACCCATGAGTGAGTAAATCCTTGTGAACCCTTTTGAGCTTAAATAGTATTTGTAGGATGAATGTATCAAATCAACTAATTGTTAAGTAGGCCACTTAATAGTTGTTGATGATCTTTGAAAAATTCAATGATAATTCATTCTATAAATTTTTCTTGTTTGTGAATACCAACCTTTTTTGTTAATTAACCCTTGAAGAGCATATCTTGAATAAGAAAGGATTGATATAAATGAAGTTGGGGAGGTGGATCAAAAAGAACCTAGAATTGATGGCACAATGATCCTAAAGAAAAAAAAATAATAGAGAAAAGAAAAATACAAAAGAAGAAAAATTTGTATAGGAAAAGAAAACAAAAGAAAAGAAAAAAAAGAGGATCATTGTGTGAAAAAGAAAAGAGGTTGTGAATAATAAGAGGGGAATGGGAATTAGTTGTGAAATGCTCTTCATATCCTTTTACCCGATTCGTTTCAATGGCTTTGTACTTAAATATCCCTTGTTTCTAACCTAAGCCAAGTTACAACCTTGAAAGTCCTTAGTGATCTTCGTTTCCATTTTATCATTTGACTTGTTTCGATGAACGCATGAATTATTCTGGATGTGCATGATTATTAGTGAGAGTGTTTAGTCCTTTGTGAATATGCATTTTGTTCTTCATGAACTGTGAAGAAATGATTAGGTGATTCAAGTGTGAACATATCTTGTATTTTGTTACATGTTTTGATATATTGTGTTTAGAACTTAATTCATGGCCATGTTGTGTTTCGAAGAAGCGATTGACGTGTGCTTTTGCCTGGTATGTCGAGTTTGAACCATTATTCTTGTGTGAGTTTGCATGCTTGCATTTTGTTTCTTCTAGCTTTGTAAGATTATTGACCTTTGTTTGGGGACAAACAAAGAAGTAAGTTGGGGAGAGTTGTTAAGGACCAAATTGTAGTTATTTTGTACATTATTTTGTGGTCCTTAACAATGTCTTTTTAATTAATTAGTATTATTTATTCTAGTATTTTGGTTTAATTAGGTTTTTATTTAGTTTTTCTTTAATATATATTATTTAACTTATTTCACTCTTAATTGTAGGAATTTATTAACTAATTCTCCCAAGCTTGGATTCAAGAATTTCGAAGAGCTTTAGGGATGATTCTTTTTGAAGATAATTTTGGATGAAGGAAACATGCTACAGGTCGCTCATGATGCACATGTAGCTCAGCGACTTAACAGCTAGCGATCTGCGAAATTCAGAAAAAAGGACAGCCCATGCTTTCACCTTTTGAGCCACCAACCCATCACTTCAACTGACTTTTGGCTTGTAAAGGAAGGAAGAAACACTTGATCATAATTATCTTTTCATCTTTGTAAATCTAGGGCAGAAGAAGAAAAACCATAGCTTTTCTCTTGATTTTTCTTATGTTCATCATCTCTACCAATCTTGAGAGCAAGCAACCATGGAAATGAGTGGCTAAGCTCTTTTTGTCAAGATTAGAGGTAGTTGATCTTTATAGTATGTATTTCTTTTAATCCATTTGTGTATGAACATGGTTGATGATTAATATAGTTGAATATCTTTGTTCTTCATCTTTATGCTTTGAGTTTTGCTTGGAAAAGAATTCTTCAAAGTAGACCTAGGATATTCATCCTCTAATAAACAAATGCTAGGAATAGATTTGTGTGTTAGTGTTTACAAAATATTGAACTTAATGATTATCATGTTAATAGTTGTAGTGAGGAATCATGCAAAGATTAACATGATAACATTCACAATCTTGGTGGGAAATCTACAAGATTGAGAGGATATGTATTTGTAGAAATCATCTATTATGTTCATCACTTGATTAATTGAATATGTATGAAACTAGATCAATGAAACTAATCTTGACATGCCTCTTTAATTTGAAAACAATCTCAAACTCTCTTTAATCCAAACCATAACTTTCTTTGAAAGAATTAATTTAGTTATTGTTTGGAAACTCATGGTTCTAGTAGAATAGATAACAAACCCCTTGGTTACAATATCTTAAAATACACTTTTCTATTGAAAGACTATAACATACACCAATCCCTGTGGAATCGATAATCAAAAATACTTGTTTGCGGATTTTTCCTACAACAACCTTCCGCGCACACTTTTTAAAAACCTCTGATAATCTGTTTTGGAGAATTTGTCAAATTTTATAATAAGTTTTTTGGGTCTACTTAGCCCATCTAAAATGTTTCATTACTCTATATTCTCATCCAACAGAGCACAGTCGAATGGACTATAAACCATCTTGTACCCTAGCCTATCACGTCAACAACATCTCAAAGGAAGACCATGAAACACATTTAATGTGCTTGTTTCCCACTACCTTTTCAACCGATTACATGAGTTTCAGTTCTATTTCACATCAGACAACATCCTAGAGTCAGACCAACCTCACTTAAGGATTTCTCCGACTTCTTTAATGTCTGAGAAAGCCTTAGGGGAAATTATTTTAGACCCAACAAAGACCCAAAGGGATGATGCCCAATTCATCTCAAATCCACTCCACTTGATCCAATGTATAAAATATGCTCACGCGGAATACAAGGTACAATATCTAATCTCCACTTTTCACCATACTCATCTTGAATCTTGAAGTAACATATGTGTCGGAGTGCTAATCATACATGTCAACCTCGCGCCTCTAGTTCAGAGTTCAACGCTATCATTTCGAGATCATCAATTCTCTAAGTGCATTTATTTCTGCTTTCCGAAACACTTTCTATTCTTTTTTGTTTTAAAGTTGAATGATGATATAAATTCATTTAAATTACGTTTTGAAATTAAATTTCTCTAAAAAAGTTAATTAATATTTTTCCAATTTATTTTACTATAATTTACTAATTGCACCAGAAATAAAATAAAAAAAAGGTGTTGTTTGATTTTGTTTTTTATCAATTAAATCGATTAATTTTTTAGTATTTTACAATTTGCAATCATGAAAGAAACACAAAGGTAATAAAAATAGCCACCTTCCGAGAGTGAAATTGAATTCTCTCCACTTTGAAATAAATTTTATACAGCAGAGAGACTGAGGTTTAAGAAACATTTATCATATTTATTATATAAAATTGAATTCTATCTACTTTGAGATAAACTTTATACATCATAAAAAATATTTCAAAAGAGGTTTGAGAAACCATTATGGCATTCATTTCTAAGGGAGTTCAAAAGCATTGGTTACAAGAACTGTACCGTTTTTTAAAGTGAGAACCATATATGAAAAAAAACTAAATTGGATCATTAAGGCCAAATATAAATAATTAATAAACTATTGGCTTAAAATAAACTGGTTGGCTATGTCTTAAAATAAACTGGTTGGCTCAATTTCCACTGCATTTTTGTGTTTTTATTAATTTTCTTAAAATCAATTTTCATAATAATTAATGTAATTTAACAAATTTACTATTATTATTTTCTATTTTTGTTCAATCAATTTTTATAGAGATCTATACTTATCATTTTTTTTAATCAATTTCTATAATAATTAATGTGATAAATCAGTTTGACCTAAAAAAATATTTATGGTATAATTAATTATTTATTTTAAAATTTCATAAATATCTCTGTTAATAAAAAATAAGTAAATGTTAAATAGATATAATTTATGTTTTATTTTTTATTTAAGAAAATTACATGTAATTTTGATTTTAGTATGTTGTCATACAAAAATGAATAAAATTTACTATTTTTTATTAACATAAATATTTTTAATATATATTTTTAAATTAAGTTTTTGAAATAATATTTTTTTAATATAATTATTAAATTTTAGAAATATAATAAGGAATTACTTTTATCATGTACATCAAAAGTATATAAAATTAATAAACTTAATTCAATATATTAAGATGGTAAAAAATAACATGATAATTTTTTAATATTAATTAAGGATTAAATCAATAAATTCAAATATAATTCAAATATTTTTAATTAATTTTATATTATATAAAAACTTAATAGAAGAAAATAATATTTTAAAAAAAATTTCTTTTAAGGAATTTTATGATGGTTTCTTTTTATTTTTTAAAAAATTAATATAAATTTTGATTTAAAATTTTATCGGTCTCCAAATTCTTTAAGCCATCCCTCGTCGGTATGTAAAAGGACTTGTTTCACTTGCAGAAAACAAAAGAAAAATTGGAGCTCTACCGGGCAAGAACTCAGAAAAACTTGCAGAAACTCTCACCACTAGTGTAGATACCTGATTTTTTTGGGTGTTGTTGCTACCGGTATTGTAAGTATAATTTTTCACATTGGTTTTTAAAAAGGTATAATAAATCGATTTAACACTGATGATAAAGTGGTGTTATAAGTGTTATATTTAGGTATTAAGACTAACATTCAACACCTTTTTTCTTTTTCAAAGAGGTGTAAACACTTATATATTGTACCTATTTTTTCCAAAAATCGGTGTTAAAGTTTAATGGAGAATTGCTTGATTAGAAACCAACTTATGACACTAACTTTTTCAAAAAAATGTGTGTTAAAATTATGTGTGTTAAAATTTTAATAAAGTGTTATTTGGTTAGAAACAAACCTTTCATACCTGTTTTTTTCTCTTAAATTGAATGTATAAACTTTTTTAGATAATGTTTGTATAGCGTATGTATTGCATCTGTTCTTTATTAAATTTAGTGTTATAAATGACATCGAATGCGGTTTAATTTTAAATGAAACATCAACAAATATTATTCTCTAAATTGGATGAGGAAATATATAGCATAACTGTTTAATCTTAAATCAAGTTTAGGTCATATATGGCAAAAAAATTATTATTGTTTCAATCGAGGAACATCAAACTCACCAAATTTAAATTTAACAAATTATACTAAAGAGTGTAAATCTAAATTCAAGAAAAAAATTATATTAAAAAACAATGTTAATTAATAAGTCATTATTAATTCTAATAAAACTTTTTTTTATCTAACTCCTTGTTTCTTTCTCTTCAAGTTGATCTTGTTCTTCAACTATCTGCAAAAATAATTGAGTTCAAAGTTGTTGAATATTCTCAATAACATCTTTGTTATATGACGATGGATTTTCATATATCTACAAATAAAAACAATAAAATAAATTAAACAAGAGCATGTTAAAATATGAAGTGATATGATTTACATATTAAATATTGAAATATTTTGTTATTACCTCGTGTAATGCTTGCAATATATCCATCTAGATAATGTCAAATATATTTTTTATTACATGATAACCACAAACCCATCTATCGTATTGTTGATGTGCCTACAAAGTAATTGAATAAAAAAACACATAATCAGTTATATATATAATTTATATGAAATATCAATAAGTTTAAGACAATTGACTTACCTTGATATAGATATAAAATTAGGTTTTTATTCATAATACAGCATATTATAACCTCTCACAGCCCTAATAAAAAAAATACATAGTGAGTTTGTATTACAATAATCTTGATACGGAGGCATGAGTAAACAAAAGAGATATATATTCCTAATTGATAGTGAATCTAATCAATAATTTCAATTTGAAGAAAGATTGAAGTGGATTTTCCAAGTTTGATTGAGAGAAGGATTGAGAAAATATACAAGTAAACCCTAATACGATAGAATGAGGATGTTATGTCATAAGGTCTTAAATTTTTCAGAAGTGCACATATTTCAAAATCCCAAATTTTGTAAAGAAGCGAAATTTTAATCATTCATTTATAAAATTTCGCTATTATATTTATTTGCAGGATTCTCTTGGTTGTTTTAGAAATATATATTTATTTTTCCAAATCAGATACAAATATTAATTTTTCTATGACATTTATTTTTTACTAATATCATGTATATATAATGAGAAGTCCAAATCATATACAAATATTAATTTTTCTATGACATTTATTTTTTACTAATATCATGTATATATAATGAGAAGGCGGGAGAGAGATATCAAATTACTCAAATATCTCTTTTTTTCTTCTTTAAATTGATTTCTCTTATATTTGATTAAGATAAATAATAAATTATAGTAATAAATATTTCCTAAAAAAGCATATTCTTAATAAAACAATAGTTTCAAATTTTTTAAACCTTCTTTAAATTATGTTCTATTATATTCACTTAAAATAAATAATGAAACTAATACTTTTTAAACAATAGTATGAAATGATATTCGTATAAAAAAATTGAATAAATAGTAAAGAGTGTATAATAATTTATTTTTGAATAAGATAACCAAAAAATAATATAAAATGAATTTTAATACAACATAATTATTATGTACGCATTTTTCATTATTTAACTTTTTATTTATTTATTAAAAACTTGTAAATTTTGTGTTTTTATTTATTACCATATAAATTTAGTCTTCTTCTTTCACTTTTGATAAATTAAGTTTTAATTTTTATTTTAAGTTAATATAATTTGAAGGGAAAAAATCACATTTGTTTAAAAATATGAAGCATTTTTTCTTGAGAAATATTATTTTTTCACAAAAAATTCTAATCGTGATTCATTATTTACTTTAGGTGAAAAGAATAAAATTTAATTTAAAAAATATTAAAAACTATGATTTGGTTATAAATATAAAAAAAAACTATTTTTATTAGGTATATTTTATTTTAGAATTAATTAAGAATTTTATTGTTTTTTAAAGAAATATTTAAAATAGTCATATTTTTATTACAAAAAGTTGGAATGAAACATCTTCAATAAGAGTTTTGATTGTCATTTAATAGTCATTAAAATACAATCAAATCAAAGACTAAATAACTATGTAATTTTCTGTATAGTTTTTTAATGTAATTTGATTCTCTTTATTGTTTTAAGAATATATTTAATCTTTCCAAATTAGATATAAAGATTCATTTTGTAATCACATTTATTTTTTATCTTTTCTTTTATATTCATTTTTCTGAAAATCAAGTAACTTATGTTAAACAAGTTTATATGTTTTAAAGTAACATATATTAGACACTTATTTTTCTAAAAATTTGATGTTAAAGATTAATATTAAAACTAAATTTTTTATTTTAATTATAAAATTGCCATTGAATGTAACTTTTATATCTTATTTTAATAAATAAGGTATGATATCAATAATTTTAATGTTGTTTCTCTACTAGTGCACATTGGTTAACAATGAAAAGAATGAATTAGCCAACAAAAATAATGAGAACAACACCTCACATAAGTTACTAAAGAACCTGTCAGCTAGATGACTATAGAAAAATGGGCAGTTACAAAAAGATAAAAACCTTTTGTTGGGGTGCTTCCGATAAAAAGGAAGAGGTATTGATTATGAAAGAGAAGGTAGAGACAAAGGCAAAGGCAAAAAAGGAGAAATCAGAGAAAATGAATTTGAATGCAACTATGGTTGAACTTAATAAGACAGTTGAAGAGCTAGAGAAGTTTATAAAGAGAAAGAGGAATGAATGGGAGATGAAAAGAAGGAGGTCATTAAGCAACTCTGCATGTTAATCGAACATCTCAAGAAAATCATTCACAAAGGTAGAGGCTTGCAAGAAAAGGAGACAAATTCCTTTTATTCTTCTTATTATGCAATTTAACCATATATTTAGCTTTTTTTTTCTTCTATCCTCACCGGTCTCTCATTGTTCCCTCACAGAAACCCTCGTTTTTCTCTCTCAATCGCCCTCTGATGGAACCCTAACCTCTCTCGATTATGTTCTCTATTTGGCTTATTTCTTGTTTTCTGATGCTTTCTAATGTTGAATACAAATGGCTTTGCAGATTTTTACCAGATTTTGGGTCGAAACTCGAAAGGGGTTTTGAAACCCTAGGTACCCTCCGCTTGCGATTCCGATTGTGATGATGAAATCCGAACCCTGGAGACGTATTCGGCAGCGAGGAATGGCTTCAGAGCTATGGTTGGGTGAGATCGTTTTGAACCTTCTTCTTTTCCTTTTCTTCTTCTTGATTTAGAACCTGATTTCTGAGAAAAAAGACTCTGAAGGGTTGGGGTTTAGGGAAAATGATGACTAGGGTTAGGTTTTTTGATTGCTCTGTGTTTTGGTTATTGTTGCTCTGCTTGCTCGTTAGAACAGATACACGCTTGATCTTTAGGCTGTGGTTTTTGGATTGTTTGGTCTTTGCTATGGTTTGTTTTCTGGTGTGGTTTCTTGACTCTGCTTGCTTGTTAGAATACACAGATGCTATGCTTGGGTTCTTTGATTGGTCTTTGAGGTTTTTTTAAAAGAAACAGATGCTACCCTGTTTGAAAGTGGTTGTTGAATGATACCGCCCTCTTTTCTTGGCTCTCTAATTGGTATTATCTAGAACAGATCTTCTACTTGCTCTTTTGAACTCGAGGCTGTCCATTTTACCCCTCCTGCTGCTATGTTTTTTTTACATTTTCTGATGTTGGTTTACCTTATGGTTTACCCATCTGAACCAGTTCTTCTCTTTTTCCGATCCCTATCTCATTAACTGATTAATATCTGAACAGATATCTCTCTCGGTCCTTGCTTAGTGTTGGTTCTTTTATTCTTTAATGCAAATCCCATCTGTCTTTCCTTGGAACTCAGTTCTGCTGCCTCTGTGATTACTTGCATTTGTTGCTATTTCCTCTTTTAGCTATGGCTTGCTGTGTTGTCTAAATTTGAACCTTGGCATTTTGGCTTTTTTCTGCATACATTCTGCTGCTGCCTGCTGTTATACTATATTTCTGAATGAAAACCTTTTACTTATGCTGATAACCATATGTCCCTTTGCTGCCTGTTGAACATGTTGACTGATATTTGGGCTGAACTGGTTTTTTTTTAATTGTTTGACAAACTGTTGGGCTGATTTTTTTGGGAAAATATGATGTTTTCTAATTTTCCACCTCAGACCTACCTCCCTTTGTGAACCAACAACAAAAGTTGTTGTGATTTGCAATAGAGGTAGTGGCCGATGAGGGAACTTTAGTTCCGAGGCTTTGGTCGCTTGAAACAATTAACCTTTCAAAACCTGATTCCCTAGCACAACCCTCATGATTAGTCTGAATAATTCTTTTAATTTCGTATGAATTTTTGTTTACATTTTGTAATTACTAATCATGTCCCTTTCTTTCTTATTTTTCATGAATGACGGCAACGGTCGAATGGCACGGCATGGAGATGAAGAGGGGCACTCAGATGTGAAGGATGGCTCAGAGGAAGACAACAATTTGCTCGAACAAGCTTTAGAAACTCGTAGCATTAGAATAAAATTAGGACACCTTTGTAACTTTATGGCTTTGTAATTCATATTTGTAATTGAATTTCAATGAAATAATAATAATAATTTTTCCTTTTCAACATTGAATTTGTAATTCCATAACTTTGTAGATCTTGAGATAAATGAATACACACTTGAATACCATTTGCATAGCATTTCGATCGAATGAACATTTCACACAAAAAGAACGGAATTAATCCTAACTTGGGTACTTTTGCTGGAAATGAATGAAACGAGTAACATATCGAATATGAATTGAATAACTACTTGTAATTATATTTTTGCTAGCACCAAGAACGACATCTTTCCCTCCATCGAACTTAAATCCCCCAAGTAACAAAGAATTCCTTTTAAAATTTAAATTCTAAAATAAATAATTATTTTTTGAATTCAAATTCCAAAAAAAACAAATAACTCCTTTTCAGACAAATAATTCCAAACCGTTCCTTTTGAAACAATAATTCGAAACCGTTCCTCTTAAAAAAAATAATTCGAAACCTCTTGAATTTTGAATTATTCTCAAATTGAATCAACAACAAAAATAGAACCTTCCTTCGAAACCCAACACAATTCCCTTTTTACGAAAATTTCCCAGCAGAAACTCCTCTAAAGCCACAATGAATGAAAGTCTATGCTTGAAACAATGAACGTCTATGCAAGAATACGACTGTGGAAAAAGCCTCTACCCAAAATCGGGATGGCACAGAAGCATGAAGAAGTAAGGTGCGTGTTACATCAAGCAAATGACGATTCTTTCGCTCTGCCATCCCGTTTTGTTGGGGGGTATTGGGACAAGATCGTTGAGACAAGATCCCTTTTTGTTGAAGGTACTCCTGAAACTTATGAGACATATACTCACCTTCAGAGTCAGATCTAAATTTTTCACACATGCTTGAAATTAAGTTTCAAGATATGTCAAAAACTTCTGAAACATAGAAAACACTTCAGACTTAGATCGAAGAAAATATATCCAAGTAAAACGACTGTATTCGTCAATAAATGTGATAAAATATTTATAGTGAGCATGAGATGCTGCAGGAGACATTTCCCACACGTCACTATGAATCATCTCAAAACAAATGGAGGCACGATGAGCACCTGACGAAAAAGGAAGTGTTTTACTTTTAACCAATTTTCAAACAGAACATGAAATAGAAGCAGTACAAACATGTTTATTTCCCAACAGACCAATTTTAAATAAATGAGACAAAACAATAGAATTTGGATGGCCCAATTTTCTATGTCAATCCTCATAGGAGTTCAAAACACTATTACTAGCAAACGATAAATGATTAGAGCTAAACTAGAGCGGAAACAATCCTCCCACTTTAGGCCCATTCGCGATCACCTTTCCCGGCACCTGCTCCTGCACAAGACAACCAACACGAGAAAAATTAAAATTATAATTATTATCCACCAATTGACCAACTGACAATAAGTTGGAAGCAAGTTTAGGTGATACAAGCACGTCATGAAAGTTAGAGTTTATGTCACCAACATCAGTGATAGTAAGTTTATTACCATCAACAATTTGAATTTGCTGATTGCCATTATAAGAATGTAAATTGTGCAAGTATTCAAAGCAGCCCGTCATGTGATTGGATGCACCAGAATCAAGAAATCACGGTTGAGAAACATTAGAAGACTTACCATGAATTCCCAAGGCTGAAAGAGCAGAAAGTACCATTTGTTGAATCATTTTAGGTTGTAGAACACCGTCATTAGATGCACCAGTACTGAGAAGACCGGCTGTAGAGTTGGTAGTGGCATGGAATGCTTGGGCTGGACGTTGTGTTGGTCGGGGAGGATGTGTGGGACAGTCAGAGATGATATGACCCTGTTGTTTGCAATAGTTGCAAAACTTCTTACTGCAGCTACGAGCAATGTGTCCAAATTGTTTGCAAGAAAAACATTGGCCCTGTCGCATATCACGACCCTTTCCTCTAGTCTAAGCAGCATATGCAATTGCCACAGGTTCAGAACTGACAGCATCATGAGACATAGTTGTTTGAGTAAGGAGACGTTGTTTTTCCCTGAGAAGTTCACCAACACAAGTATCCAAAGAAGGAACGAGATTCCTATTTAGCAAAGCACCTATGACAACCTCAAATTCTGGACGAAGTTTCATGAGAAATTGATCTCGTGCACTGGTGTTGTAAACTTCTTGAACAGCCGCAAGGGAGGTCTTGGGAACCTTAGCGTGTATAATAGCATAGTGTTTTGTCCATAGATTTAGAAAACCAGAATAATATTCTTGAATAGACAAGTCACCTTGTTTGTAGTTGGCTATGTCTAGCTCTAACTGAAATCGTTTTGCCGAAGTGTCCTGGTTGTAAATGCGCTTCAAATAATTCCACATTTCTTGAGCAGTTGAAAAAGATCGCAAATTATTGATCATCTGAAGATCAATACTATTGAGAATCCAAGTGATGATTTGAACATCTTTAATTTCCCATGCATCTAAAACAATTTTCTCCGTCGATGCCTTAGAAACATCATCTAAGTGACTCTCCATAATCCTCTTCCTCTAACATACATCTTAAATTGAAATTCTCATGCGGAATAATTTTTGCATGTAAAACGACACAAAAATTATCACTTTCTTTTTCGGAAGCCATCTAAGTTAGTATGCAACAAAATTCAACCTCACTAATTAATAGGATATTAAAATAATAATTCTTCTTGTTATAATAATAATAATTGTTATTATAATAGTAATCCACTGCCAGCAAAAGTAAACAAACCAAATACTCCACGAACAGTATAGTGTCCACAATCCACAAAGCAACCGCGATAATCTACGAACAGAACAAAGCAACCGCGATTTTGAAGAAGCGGCGGAATCAAAAGATAATCACGATCAAGAATCTCAAACCAAGAACATCCAAGAACCAAAAAAAACCAAACACGACCCAAAATCACGATTCGGGAAAAGGATCGCAAAACAAACCGAAGCCCTAACCCTAGAATCACGATGATATCTCCACGAAACAAATTCCACGTTGATCGATCAGAGACAGAGAATCACAGGTTTGATCGACAGGCTCATACCATCTCATGAAAATAGGTTTGATGGTATCTCTCATCATTATTTCTCCCATCTTTATTTGTTGCAGATTCTGAGAGATCATCCACATCAGTCAAGACACATGAATCCTACATTTTCTCCCATCTTTTTCTTCTATACAGTATGTTCCACTACTCGTTCTTTGCTTTTTCTTCTATATAGTATGTTCCACTACTAATTCTTTGCTTTTTCTTCTATACATTGCTACAACTTATTAAGCTATAAACAAACGCACCCTTAACAATCAAAATAGCGCTTGTCCCGGTGCCAAGTTGCTGCTGTCGCCGCTCCGTCGTCCAGCCAGCAGTTTAGTTTATGAACTAGAAAAAACAAGATATCGGGGGCAGCTTCTCCTCTTTCAATCTCTCTTTTCGCTTTTCATCATCATGAAATTCCTCAAACCCTTCCATCCCAAAACCCTTCTCACCACTCCCCCAACCCCACCAATCACCCAAACAACCCTCCTCAATTCTATCAAATCTTCTCAGTGGCATTTCATCAAACACCTTGCCCCCCACCTCACCCCTTCCCTCCTCTCCACCACTCTCCCCCACCTTCATCGAAACCCAACCCTCGTTCAAACCCTCCTCTCCCACCTCAACAACTACCCTCATTGCCTCGACCTCCCCACCCGCTGCCTCGCCCTCTGCATCCTCTACCGCCTCCCATCCTCCACCCCCTCCCTCAAAATCCTCCACCCCATCATCCACACCACCACCCCCTCTACCCTCTTCAACGAACTCTCACTAGCCCAAAACCATCTCAACACGAAAACCACCGTCATCTTCGACATTCTCATTATCGCTTACTGCCAATTCAAAAAACCCAATGAAGCTCTTGACTCTTTCAAACTGATGAAAGAAAACGGAATTCTCCCCAAAACCGAGACTTGCAATCGGGTTTTAAATACATTTCTTAAACTTAATAGAACCCAAATGGCATGGGATTTTTATGAAGATATGTTTACGATGAAGATTAAATCAAGTGTCTTCACATTTAACATTATGATCAATCTTTTGTGTAAAGAAGATAAATTGAAAAAGGCTAAGGAGTTTATCGGCCACATGGAAGTTCTTGGTGTGAAGCCGAATGTTGTTACTTATAATACACTTATAAATGGATACTGCTTGAAAGGTAAGTTTCGAGAAGCTCGTTTGATTTTTCAGACTATGAAAGATAAATGTCTTAAACCGGATAGTTACACGTATAATTCTTTTATTTGGGTTGTGTAAAGAAAGCGGATTGAGGAGGCGTCGATTTGCTTTGTAAGTTGTTGGAATGGGTTGGTTCCTAATGTTGTAACATATAATGCTTTGATTGATGGGTGTTGTAATAGAGGAATTGGATAAGGCTTTGCTTATAGGGATGAGATGATGAGTAGAGGCATAATGCCTTCTCTTGTCACGTATAATTTGTTTATTCATGCATTGTTTTGGAGAAAAGTTGGTGGAAGTCGATGATATGATCAAAGAAATGCGTGAGAAGGGATGGAACACGATGTTGTTACGTATAATATCTTGATTAATGGCTATTCGGATGTGGGAATGCGAAGAAAGCCTTCACCTTTTATGATGAGATGGTAGAAAGAGGATTAGACCGGCGTTGGTAACATACATCGCTTATTGATGTTCTTGGGAAAAGGAATAGGATGAGCGAGGCAGGAGATGTTTAAGAAGACTAAAAGAAGGTTTGCTTCGGATATCATAATCTTCAATCGTTGATCGATGGTCATTGCGCAAATGGTAACATTGATCGTGCATTTCAACTCTTGAAAGAGATGGATGATGCAAAGGTTGTTCTGATGAAGTCACTTACAACACTTTGATGCAAGGGTATTGCGAGAGAGAAAGTGGAAGAAGCTCGGAAACTTCTTGATGAGATGAAGAGGGGATTAAACTGATCATATTAGTTACAATACACTTATTAGTGGTTACGGTAAAAAGGTGACATGAAGGATGCTTTGGAAGTTTATAATGAAATGTTGTCTATTGGATTTCATCCTACCATTCTTACCTACAATGCTCTTATTCAAGGCTATTGCAAAAACGGTGAAAGTGAGTATGCTGAAGAGCTTCTTAGAGAAATGAAAAGGAAAGGCATTACTCCTGATGACAACACGTTCCTATCTTTAGTTGAGGCAATGAAGACAAACGACGACCTAGTGGAAAATGGTGATAAATGAATTTGTGCTTATCTTCATCTACTTGGATATTGAATGGACAAAGGGCTATGATAGAAGAAAGTAATTTATTCAAGACCTGTGTGGTGGAATTTTTTTTATATGGAGTTAATACACATTGTCCTATTTTGTTTAGTAATATAGTATTAATTGCAAATGATTTTCAATATGTTGATTATTACATTTTATTAGCTCTCATGGATTTCCATTAAATTCTTTCTTTCATACATTTCACTTTCTTTACTTTTTAAATCTCAAAATGGTTTTATACTTTTATGTGTTGAATTTCAATACTCCAACCATTCTAAATATTCATCTTATAGTTTTCTTATCTTGATTGCAATATTTTTTGTTTCAACACTTCCTCCATCACACTCTTTCATGTTTTCTTTTCTCCTTAGATTCTTAATGGGATTTTTAGGAATTTATGGAAGCAAATTAAATCGTTAGTCACTTAGTATGATGTCTATTGATTAGAAATTATATTCATGCTTTTGATGCAAATGAATTGGAATCCTACTTTCAAAACATGGCACTATGAGGGTTGTTCTTTTATCACATTATAGTTGTGAGTATCGTGATTCCACCATTAGCTAATTCATGTTTGGTGCTATGAATATGTTTGGTGATTCCCAATTGTTATATACTGCAAAATAGTTTTAGTTATATTTCATTGAAGTTAAATGTTACGGTGTTGTTCAAATCTCTTTCATGATATTTACATTTCAAGTTCAATAGAATAATGTTAATACCTCGGTTTAGAGATCATGCTTAATTTGATGGATGAACTTTAATCTGTAACCAAATTATAGCCGCCATACTAGATACTTCATCTTGATTCTGATTTGAGATACTCACATCTCAAGGCTACAACATGGTCATGTATTTTTAGAACACATCAATTTCTATTTGCAAAGATTCAAGGTAGTTTCTCCTCCGTATCAAATATAAATTTACGGACACTATATCAACATGTTAATTTATGCGCATTGATTTATTGCTTAGAAATTTATGAAAGAAAATTGGGAAAAGTAGCGAAAAATACTTGATGAGCGGTGTCAAGGTCTACGATCGTCAACGGTTCCTTACTCGTGAGGAAAACATCTTTGAAATGCGATCTCATAAATGATTTAGCTATGACATGTTCATCTCCATATTGCACTAGGTTAGACAATCATAAACGAAGTGAAAGAGTAGATAAAAGGACGCGACACTTGTCATACAACAGATCAGTATATAAATCGGAAGATAAATTTGATGAATTACATGGATTAAAGGTTTGAACCTTTCTAGCCATGCCATTCCAACCATCATGGAGTCTAACGGTCCCATATCGTTGAGATTAATTTATGACTTGTTGTCAACAATGACACAGTTACATGTGTTGTCACTTTCACACTGCAGAAATATCGTTGAAGTGCCCAACTCTATTGGAAATTTGATATATTTGCGGTACTTGAATCTCTCTAGCACTCGGATCAAAAGGTTGCCTTCAGAAACATGCAAGCTTTACAATTTGCAGACTTTATTGTTGTCAAGATGCCAAGAACTCATTGAATTGCCAAAGAACATGGGGAAATTGGTGAAACTACGCCACCTTGACATCAGGGGTACTAAATTGAAGAACATGCCGACACAAATATCTAAATTAGAACATTTACAGACCTTGTCAGACTTTATTGTGAGCAATGTTGAGGATGGTGGATTGAAGATTGAGGATCTAGGAAAATATCCCCATGTGAGCAATGTTGAGGATGGTGGATTGAAGATTGAGGATCTAGGAAAATATCCCCATCTATCGGGAAGCCTTTCCATCTCACAACTTGAAAATGTAACAGACCCATCCCATGCTTCTCAAGCAAAGCTAGAGATGAAAAAAATTGTCGAGTTGGAACTAGGATGGTCTTACTGCTCCTTGAGACTCACCAATACAAAGTGTTGTATTGGAACAAGCTAATCCATCGGCAAATTTGAAGTGTCGATCATCGCTGGATACAATGGTGACAAATTACCAAATTGGTTGGACAACCCTTTGAAGATTTGTCTTAATTCTCTTCAAAGATGGCTTTAAGAAACATTCCATATCTAACATCCTTTCAGAGGCGGTTTCCCAAAACCTTACAATCTCTCATAATTGAGGTTGTGATTCATTGACATCAGTGACCTTGTGCTCTCTTCCAGTCCTCAAAAGTCGCATTGAGGATGTAAACAATTAAAATCCATATTAATTGAAGAAGATGCATGGAAACAAAATCTCTTCTTTCTTAGAACCATTTATGTACGCAGTTGCAATGAACTGGAGTTGGTTTCCCTAAGTGGATGTCCCATTCCTAACCTCACTCATTTTACTGTGAGAAGTTACTTTGTCTACCCGAATCAATAAAGACTTTAAGTAGCCTTCAATATATGTCAATTGCTAACCTTGAAATCTGCAATCGTTTTCCATACATGATTTGCCTATCACTTTCTGAGGCTGACGATTGGCTATGTTGGAGGATTTGGTGGAATACAACTTGGGAACATCTCACTTCTCTTTCAAAGTTGGATATTGGCGGTGATGATATTGTGAAGGGCTGATGAAAAGCGCAAGTTCGGTTCTACCCACTAATCTCGTTGAGTTACGGATCTTTGGGCTTGAAGATATAGAATGCTTGGATGGGAGGTGGCTTCAACATCTCACCTCTCTCCATTCACTTTTCATTTCTTTCTCACACAAGCTCAAGTCGTTGCCAGAAAAGTGGGAGTTGCCTTCCTCTCTTGAAGAACTGCGTATCATGAATTGTCGGTTATTGGAAGAAAATTTGAAGAGAAAGCAAGGGAAAGAGTGGCTAACATTTCTCAGATTCCCAAAATATATGTAAACTCCGTAATCATCAATTGAGTCAAATACATCAAGGTGAGTCACCAAATACTTGTTTCATGTTTCATGTCATAAATATCATCAATAAATATTTAATTTCCGTGTTTATGGAAAATATTTTCTTCCTAATCTAGGTTTACATTCCATTTGGGGTTCAAATTGAAATGAAATGCTTCCTGCTTCTCACATCAAAACCCTTTGATTCTTCATTATATTGTTGCTGCTGACATGGGTTGCTGAAAAGGGTGAGAATATCATAAATGGGTTTCTCAGCAAGTCTAAAAATGTGAGTTCATGAGGTCATGGTGGTTTTTACTTTTTAGTGAAAATAAAAATAAGTGAACAAACCAACATTGAGTATATTTTATGTGACTGTTGCAGTTCTGTTGCTTAATTCCCCAATTTATAGGGATGATATTAAGTATTAGCTATATAAGAAACAAAAAGCTAGATTAGAGTTGCAGTATAATAACCATGTAATGTTTCCAAGTCGTCATTTATGATGCATTATTACATTTAAATCCATTAAGCAACATTCTGTTAGATGTATTTTTATAGAGTAAGTTTATCAAATGAAAACAAACAAAATGGTTTTGTGTATTGAATTTCAATTGTTATTATAGATAGTCTATTATATAATTTGGTTATCTGGTTACAACATTTTATTTTTGGTTGTCTGCATAACTATTGTGTTAAAATTTCTTCCAACATCTTCTTCATTGTTTACTTTTTTGCTTAGATTTGTTATGGACTTATGGGATTGATTGTTATGTTTAATAATATATTTTTGTTCAAAGGTTGATTCTGAGATGGAGGAGATTCTAAGAAAGAAACAGCAAAGGGAGACAACAATTGTATATGTTTTATTACTTCGTTATATTTCTCTTGTCTACCCATTACAAATAGCTTCCTGCTTAATGAGGGGATATTCTTTGTCCAGGAAAGAAAGGTTTTATGAGCTTGGAATAATATGGACGTCACAAACAAACAGGATTGTAAGAGAGTGTTTGTATCTCCTATGAGACATTTAACCAAATGTTTCACTCTCAAAGGCTGCTACATGGCTGTGATATTTTTTTCTTCCAGAAGGTAGATCATAGACCAATATTGTTTGAATCACCTATTTTCTTTCTCTGTTGCTTACTGTACTTTGCTTTTCATTATAGACCAATATTGTTGAATAAGGACATGGAGCAATCTTGAGGAATTGAAAAACTACTCATTGATCAATTGGAGCAATACATATTACAATTATATTGGAATTATGGACGATACAATCCAAGAGGATCACGAAAAAGACTTTGTATGCCTGGTAACGGTTTGACATTGATGATATTTGTGATTAAGATATCTACTTTCATTTATGCAAAATATATGTTTTCTGAATGCACCGTATCAGCATGAGCCTTTTACATTCATGTGTATTAGTGACCATCATGTTTCTGATCATAAAAGTGGAAAAACTTGTTTTATTTTGTTTAGGCCATGCTAAGTACTTCACCTTTAGATTTGCAGATTTGAGATGCTTAGGAGCGAAAAGAATTGACATTTTTCAATTATGTTTTCCTCCAATGTTTAATTTACCTACATATTACAGGCTATTATTATACACAAATTTTGGATATTCATAAGTTGTTCTGTCAGATCAATTTCATATATAAAATATATTTTTAATATTATTCAACTAGTGTCAAATATATCTCTCACTTTACCAACATTTAATGTCACCTAAATCATGCCCCAACTGCAGTTTCTATGGATTAGTTCTGATTTGTACACATCTCTAATCTTAAAGTGATACAATGCTTGGATGGAAAGTGACTTCAACACGTCAGAAGAGGCAAAGCAAGTGTGCGGAAGAAACGAGGAAAAGAGTTTTGTAAGATTGTTCACATTCCTAGCACGCTTATAGATTATGAATTGATCATATTCACATTCCTTGCATCATGTCCCGATGAGTAGTTGAAATACGTCTTCTTTCATTTTTCTTGTTATAAATATGTAATTGATAAATATTATTAATTCTCAAATCGGGGCTGAAATTCAGAATTCCAACTGCAGACAAGTCACATTTCTAAGATGGTGAAGATTTTGAGAGAGCAAATTACGAGCTAGCTAGCAAACAAGTGTATGTGTTTTCTCAATCTGTTAGATTACACACATAAACACAATTTTGTTAATTGATACTTATCTGTTGTGTCTAAATAAATACTTTCCTCTTTTTCTTTATATAGACAGCTGTTGGGCACGGTCATGGGGAAATCGGGAGGAAATGTAAAATTACTCATGGATCAACTGGACCTCACAAACCAAGAGGATCACGGTCGAAGCGTTTAACAAAATGATGCACTCTGCAAGACTTCATGGTTGTTACTTGTGAGTATTTGTTAATAATATATGAACTTCCATTTGCGGTGAAAAGGCCTTTGCTAAAAGTATGTTTGATTTTGGCATGTCTTGCGTTGGGAAGGAGTTTGTTAAAGATGTTGCCACCGAAACTATTTTGATGAGATTTTGGCACATGAGTCTGAAGGCACCTTGAAAGTATGGTTAGCTCTTCTCTTTTATTTTTGAACACTACCTTAAGTTATGGAGGCTATTGTTGGAGCACTTCTTTCATCTTCTATGGAGATGTTGGTCAAAAAGATTGTTTCTGGTGAGTTTACTGATTTGTTTCGGAGGACTCAGCTTGACGTTGAGCTGTTGAAAAAACTGGGGATAACACTGCTGAGTCTTCAATCTGTACTTTATGATGCTGAGGACAAACAGATCGCGAACCCTGCTCTCAAGAAGTGGCTGGAGATGTTGCAAGATGCTGTCTTTGAAGCTGACCAACTGTTCGATGAACTCAACACTGAAGCTTTAAGGTGCCAAGCTGAAGCTGGTCAGGTTCTTAAAAAGATTTCTTCTTATTTCAAAAAGTTTAATAGAAAGATCAATTCTAAACTGCAAAAGCTATTTGAAAGATTAGAACATTTGAGAAACCAAAACCTTGGATTGAAAGAAGGTGATTCCAACTGTGTTTGGAATGTAACTCCTACAAGCCCTTTTTTGGGAGATGAATCTGCTATTTATGGCAGAGTTGATGACAGAAAGAAACTTAAAGAGTTTCTGCTGTCAGAGGGTGGCAATGATGGTGGAAGTAAAATAGGAGTGATTTCTATTGTGGGTATGGGAGGGTTAGGAAAAAAACCTCTAGCAAATCTCCTTTATAATGACCCTGATGTGGAGGAGAAATTTAAGGTGAGAGGGTGGTCACATATTCCAAAAGTTTTTGATGTTGTCACCATCACTAAAACGATCCTTGAATCTGTCACTTCAGAAACAATTACTGAGACTAACTTTGTTAAACTCCAAGAAAAATTGCAACAAACTTTAAGTAACACAAAGTTTTTATTAGTATTAGATGATATATGGCATGCAAATGAAAACTATGTTGGTTGGAATAAGGTAAGTGATATCTTTAATGTTGGTTGGAAGATGATATACTCATTCCATTATTGAAAAGGGAAAGAGTGGCTTAACATTTCTCACATTCCCAAAATATCTGTAAATCACCAAATCATGGAATGAGTATTATTACATCAAAGTGAGTCACCAAAATACTTATTTCGTGTTATAAATGTCATCAATAAAATGCTTCCTTGCCCATTCTTCTGTTTTGTTCTAATTTCTTCCGCCACCTTCTTATTTCCTTAGATTCAGTAATATATTTTTATTTAGTAGCTAGAGACAAAACAATTCTATGTGCTTTCTACACTTTATCACAATTTTCTGCCTCAGTTTAGAGATCAGGCTTAATCTGTAACCAAATTATGGCAGGCCGTGCTAGATGCTTCACCTTCTGATTTACAGATTTGAGATATTCACATATCCAAGGCTACAACATGGCTGTGAGTATTTTTTTTAGAACACATCAATTTCTATTTGCAAAGATTCAAGGTAGTTTCTCCCTCCGTATCAAATATAAATTTCTGGACTGCACTATATCAACATGTTAATTTATGCGCATTGATTTATTGCTTAGAAATTTATGAAAGAAAGTTGAAAAGCATGTTAATTTGATGATTCAGAATAATTTTGAAATAAACTAATTATTAAGATATAATGCTTTTGATGCAGATGTGTAGATGAATTTGAATCCCAACTTTCAAAGCATGGAAGTACTCAAGAAAAAGTACTTCTATGACTGGCATGTCATGACTGTAAGTGTCCCTATTCCATTTTCACTGGAATGATGCCTAAATTAGTACTATGAATAATTCTGCATGTTGTTTGATGTTTCTATTTATTTTAAAGCCAAATTATGTTCCTTTAACAGGGCTTCCTCAACATTTTCGTGCGTGGCTTGGGATTGTTAGTACTTTTCCAGAAGAGGTGAAAAAATCATGTCCGAACTTCAGCTTATATGGACTAGTGCTCATTTTTACACATCTCTAATCTTAAAGATATAGAATGTTGGATGGAAAGTGGCTTAAACATGGTTTCAAGAAGATGGGAAGTCGCCCTCCTCTCTTAAAGAACCGATAATCAATTTATGCTGAAGAAATGAGGAAACGAGTGGTGTAAGATTTCTCACATTCTCAGCATGCTTATAGGTTATGAATTGATCATATTCACAAGAGTATCATGTCCCGGTGAGTCGTTGAAATACTTGTTCTTTCATGTTTCTTGTTATAAATATGTAATAAATGAATATTATAAATTCTCACATCTGGGATTGAAATTCAGAATTTCAACAGCAGACAAGTTAGATTCTCAAAGAGGAGATTCCAAAATGAGTTGCTTTCATTCTCTTGCAAATACGTGTCTCAACTTTGTCAATTTGTTCTGCAGGTTTTTTATTGTTCTCCTGTCAATTGGTTATCTTGTTGCAACATTTTATTGTTTTAAGGTTTTCTTTTCTCCTTATTATGGGACTGATTGTTATTTCTAACAAAATATTTTTATTCAGATGGTAGATTCTAAGATGATGGAGATTCTAAGAGAGCGAATTACAAAGCTAGAGACAAAACAATTGTATGGGTTTTCTCAATCTTTTTCTGCTGTCTACCAGTTATAAATAATTTTCTCCTTAATGAAGGACTATTATTTGTCCAGAAAAGAAAGGTTTTATGACCTTGGAATAATGGACCTCACAAACCAACGGGATCGCCAGAAAGTGTATGAGGCATTTAACCAAATGAAGCCCTTTACAAAGCTACATGTTTGTAAGTATTTTTATGAAGATATCGATTTCAGTTTGATGTATATCTGTTCATTCATGTATTTAAAGATAATGTGTAGTTTCTCATACTGCACAATATCAACGCATGCCTTTTAAATTCACGTGCATTGGCCAACATGCTCCTTTTATCATAGGCCGAAGAACTTTGTTTTTTGCTTAAAAATTTAGGAAGGAATATTGGAAAACATGTAAATTTGATGATTTAAATATGATTTTGAAATAAGCTAATTACTTTGAAAATTTTAAAAGATGAATTTGAATCACAACTTTCAAAGCATGGAAGTCTTGGTAAACAGTACTTTTATGACTAGCAAATTCATAGCTGCAGTCTCCCTAATCAATTTTCATTAGAATTTTGGCTAATTTAGTGTTATAACAGTTCATGAATTGTATCAATCTAGTACTCTACATGATTCCAAAATGATCCATAGTATTACCAAGTATGAATTAGGTTAGCATCTCTGTTTGAATATGATAACAAATGCATTTTTTGATATTATTCACCAACTTAATGTCACTTAGAAAACATTAGTGCCTAAAATCCTATTTGCTTCTGTTAACCACTTTGTTCTATTATAATGTTAGGTTTGAGTTTGTTCAACTGGAGGTAGATTCATCCAATAGTTTTCCCTTCAAATCTGATGATGTCGGAAAATTTCCACGCCTCTGTAGAGAGGTCATTCACATCGATCAAGGAACACAAGAGAGCTAATTTGGAAGACTCAAGAGTTTAGTTGAGCATAGCAAAGCTCTACCTAGTTTTGTCGGAGACACTACAACACCATCTTTTTATTGATTTTGTTTCTATAAGTGAGCAAACCGCTCAAGTTCAGCCACTCACGATAAATTGTAACGATGAAACATAAATTTGTTTAATACAGGCTGGTACGCTCTCTACAGTGGAGGCGTAGGCATAAATTAGCGAACTTCGTTATCAAATATCGCGTGTTCTCTTTATATATTTTTTCGTATTTGTTTTGTTTTGTATTGGAATTATTGTTCTAACAATTTTAAATACAATGAATTTCAAACCCCTTTCTTGACCTGTGAGGATGTCATGAGTTTAACAAAAGTATATCACAACAAAATGAATAGTAAGTGGCTGAAAACTTTGGATAAAAAAGTATATCACAACAAAATGAATAGTAAGTGGCTGAAAACTTTGGATAAAGAAATGGCAAACATGTGTTTATTGATGCAGCATATGGGTTGGTAAATATGCTGCCATGATAAAGTGTTGGAGAGGACATTTAGGAAACGCTTTCTTTGTTCATACATATCAGTACCTTACATCTGCCCAATTTTATTATAAAATCTTGTATTGTCCTAATAAATTAATGTAGACACATTTGTATTTGGTTGGTATTTGAACCAAGCTTTGTCAAGAGTGTTAACCATGCTAATTTTTATACAAGTTAACCAAATTTAAACCATAAAAAATGTTCATTCAGAGTCGGAATACATTAAAAATATTTGTTAAAACAAGTTTGGATTTTTGTATTTAAATAAGAGACTTTAAATGGAAGAGCCTTGAAATTTAAATTGCACCAATAAAAATAATTTTTGAAATTTTGTTTGGTTAGCAACAAGATGTCACACATAATATTGAGACAATGTATCAGACAATATGATCTAAAAAGAGGTAGGTTTGTACAAACAAAGTAAAGTTAATAACACCAATAATTGATAATTTTGTCGGTCTGATATCACCAATGTCTACAGTTGTAGCCTAAATATACAGTTAATGAGATTAACGAAGAAGGTTAAGTATTTGTGTTGGAAGCAGTAAGTGTTGAGAAGGTTTAATTACAACACTTGATTAACTCTTAACTAAAGTTTGACCACATAACAAGCCAATTTAAATAAATCTCAAGTTATCCACAGATTAGGCTCACACTCTTTCGGGCATGTTGAAAAGCTTGACAAAGGACTACATGAAGGCACCTTTCGACACCATGTCGAGCATGTCTGAACTTAGAATATTCTAATGTTCAGAGTTAAAGAAGTTTAGAAGCACGCTTGAAGACTATTACAAGCACCTTGATGACAAGCGGTGACCAATTTGAAGCTATCATGAACATGAGATTTGGTTTCCATCGGTTATCACCTTGATAATATGGGAGCGCTTTAGAAGACAAAGGGCGTGTTTGTGACACATATCCACTAATTAGGAATAAAAATGTAGGAGACAATTATCATTAGTTTGTTATAAATATCGGACTTATACATTGTATCAAAGGTTGTGAATTCGTATATCTCTTTATCTAAGCTGGATTACTCGAGTCAAAGTGTGAAATAGTTTGTGAGTGAAATGTAATAGTCGGCGTCTGTCATCTATGCTTTTTGTTTTCTCAATTGAAACACCGTTTTAATGTCATTTAAAGTTTATCTTTTTTACTCTCTACAACCAATTACACTAAATCCAAAACATACTTTTTGAAAGACATTCTTTAAACATATCGGTCACAAGATTTTTCGAGTTAATCTTACGAATGAACTACACTCGTGATTATATACATAAATCACGCAATAAACAAATTAGCCTTTTCGAGTATCTTTTGTGCAAAAAAAAATTGAACCTTTTTCAAGGAAGTTTGTTACATTTATTTTATTTACTACTTTTTATGAAAGTCATTTCAATGTACGGATTTGTATGTATCTAAAGTGGTAAGAAAACTTATTGAAATGATCGTCTAAAA